>OLKM01000666.1:11089-21089 GCA_900291075.1 Melanogrammus aeglefinus
CCCCCCCGTCCCCCCTCCCCGTTTCCGTGCGATTAGACGACGTCGCTCCACCAGCAGTTAACGGGCGAGCGTAACTCAGAGTAACCGAAAGTAAATAACTCCCTGGCATGGATCAGAGGACACATCTTCATGCCCGAGCAGACACATTTAAAATGGCACCAAAACACTGTCCCAGATTCCGCCCTCAGTCAAACAGCACCCAGCGCTCACTTACAGGTCCCTGAACGCCACGCGCCGCGCAGCTAACCCCGCCGTCGGCCGGTCGAGAGAGAGAGAGAGAGCAATCAAAGAGATAAGACATCCCCATTTAAATTCAGAACAAATTTGTCCTCGAACGTTCTGGGTTTCTTGCACTATCACGCTGTGCCACTGTGTGTGTTTTTTTCTTCTTTTTTTTTATGTCAACCAAGAAGGGTAACTAGGTCATTGTTGCTAAGTAAACCGCTCCAGTTTAGCCGCCTAGCAGGAGCCAAAATGGTTGTTGATTGCTGGGGATTTGGATGGTGGGTGGGTGGTGCGCGCAGTAAATGAGAGGAGGCTAATAAAGACCTGATCCTAGTGTGTGTGTGTGTGTGTGTGTGTGTGTGTGTGTGTGTGTGTGTGTGTGTGTGTGTGTGTGTGTGTGTGTGTGTGTGTGCGTGTGTGCGTGCGTGCGTGCGTGCGTGCGTGCGTGCGTGCGTGCGTGCGTGCGTGCGTGCGTGCGTGCGTGCGTGCGTGCGTGCGTGCGTGCGTGCGTGCGTGTTGTGTCGCACGACAACGGGTGTCGTAGACGGCTTGCTAGTGAGTGAGAGGGCGGAGCTACGTGGAGCTGTGGTGTCCCAGTCTCAGTCATTGCCAGCTATGAGTGGGACAGTGAACACAGAGATCTGCTGGCCCAGGCAGAGCGGCTGTAGTCATGGTGCATAGCTGGTCAGACACCACACCACAACAAGTATAATCTTTGTTGAAATTAATATGAGCATGAAAATGGCACGTTTTGTTTATAAGATGACCAGACCGATAAACGATAAAAAAGCAGGGAAAAATACCCAAACAGACATAACAGATACAATACGACAGATATGACACTTCATCTGATGTTCTCAATGGCTTCTGGTCGGATCAGTGTGCGTTAATATACATCACTTCTCATAACAAAGGTGGTCTTACCTGAGTTGAGCGACACCGTGTCCTTCTCCCATGACACGACCGTGACGTAGGCCTCGACTGTGGCAGGAATAATGCACTTGAAGACCGCTACATTGCCTCTCATAGCTTTTTGGTCAGCCACACGGACTGTGTACGGTTCCCTCGAAACTGAGCAACGACAAAGAGAAAGAAAATAATAAACCAAGGCATCCTTTAAGTATTTTTCTGTGGAATTTCCAAAGGTTTTCCCTTGAATTTTCAAGGGACTTTGGTCAATTGACTGCAACTTGTATGGAGTTGTTCTACCTGTGGCAGCTTAACGTGGTTTCCAATGAGTGCGTCTCATTCACCCGTTCACACACATTCATACAATCATACACCTATTCATACACCAATGTCAAGGGAATAGTTATGGGGTTAAGTGCCTCCCTTGGCGGCACCTTGACAATTAGCTAGGATGAACCGGGTATCAAACCAGCAACCTGCCTGTTACAAGGAGACCTGCTCTATTAGCCCTACCCTAATACCCCTCACCAGTGCCCCCTCCCGTTAGCCGTCGTATTACAACTGCAGTATAAATATTAGAACACACCCCTCCTCCCATCAGCTCTCATATTACCACCACACCACAGTATGAATATTAGACTGCGCTCACCAGCGCCACCTCCCATTGGCCGTCATATTACCACCACAATATGAATATATTGTGGTGGTAACTAACCCTAACCCTAACCCTAACCCTAACCCCCCCCCCCACATCAGCCCTCAGGCGCTCACCCGCTTTGATGTGGACATCCTGGCTGCGGATCTTGCCCGAGGGGTTCTCGGCAGTGCAGTAGTAGGTGTTGTCGTGGATCAGCTTGCTGAAGCTGGACGGCAGGAAGTTGAAGATCTGCAGCGTGCCGTTGGGGTGGACATGGCGGATCCCGGGCACGTCGTAGATCTCCTCGCCCGTTGCCAGGTACCAGCGCAGCGAGGCGGGGGGTGCCCCGGCGGCTGGACAGGGCACCGCGGTCCCTGTGGTGCTGGCAAAGACTACCTCTTGAAGGGACGCATTGACAAAGTACAGGCTGGAATGAAGTTCTTCACTGAAAACTGCAGGAGGGGAAAGGAAAAAATAGGGAAAAAAAGGGTTTTACATATTGTAAGGTTTGACATTTGGACATAGACAATGTGGAGGCTTTGTCTTAAGGGGCACATTGTCGACGTGAATATTTCTCACGCCATACATCAGTTAGAATGCCTACACTCGCAAACTGCTCCATCACGTCTCTATATGGACAAGCCAATCAACATCCTTCTAATAACATTAGGATGAATGGTCTGAAAACACACTAATGGGGGCTTCCTTTTCCATATTCCCTGCGTGTGTGTGATGATGATTTGGGAATAATTGGGAGAATGATTATTGTTTGTCAAAAGTCCCACTGGAAATGCCCTTATTTATTGACTAATCAGGCTGTGTAGAAAGGAATTTCATGAACCACTGAACCATTTCATTGTGGTTTATGTTTTTATGCAAATTCGTTTTTATTAAGCAGCCACTTGCTGGCAATATCATTTGGCAGGTCAGCTTCGCCAGTTTAACGTTAAGAACACAGTGATACAATTTGCTGAAAGATTTAACTCTTTCTGTTTGAAGCAGATACAGGCTTTGTGTTGTGTCCTGACATGCAGATGTGTGTGATTTTAGGTGTATTAAGTAAGCGTGCATGTGTGTGTGTGTGTGTGTGTGTGTGTGTGTGTGTGTGTGTGTGTGTGTGTGTGTGTGTGTGTGTGTGTGTGTGTGTGTGTGTGTGTGTGTGTGTGTGTGTGTGTGTGTGTGTGTGTGTGTGTGTGTGTGTGTATGTGTGTGTGTTTATCTGCGTGTCTGTGTGAATATGTTACATGGTGCAGGGCTGAATGGTGACATGCTTATGGGCTGTGTGTGTGTGTGTGGGGGGGGGGGGGGGGTTGCATGCGAGTGTGTCTCATGTGTGTGTGCTGCATGGTGACAGCTCTGGAGGCACTGCAGTAAAAGGCCCACAGTGGGACTAGAACCTCCCCAGGGACTAAACATTTTAGCACTTCATAAATTCCTAACATGGTTTTATATCTGAACCGCTTCCACCCTTTCTCTGCTCCAGCAGCTCTCACCTTGCAACCCGACGCACAGAGAACACACACAGGCCCTACTTGTATAGTACACACACACATACAAACACAACACACACACACACACACACACACACACACACACACACACACACACACACACACACACACACACACACACACACACACACGCACACACACGTTCTCTTCAGAAAGCATCATTTGATCTATCTATATCTCTCAATCTATCTCAAGATCTAAAAATGATCAGGAGTCACGACACACACACACACACACACACACACACACACACACACACACACACACACACACACACACACACACACACACACACACACACACACACACACACACACACACACACACACACACACACACACACACACACACACACTCACACACACACAAGTCATGACAGTAACCTGGCCTACAACCGTCCAAGGACAAAGCCCCCTCCTCCTGTCTCCTTTCTGTCTCTTCATTACAGGCTGAATGGATCCGATTGGAGTGATACAGTGGCTCAAGTAACAATCACCAGCCCATCTATTCAATAACAAGCATTACTATATGGGAATGAATCATACCCTGAGCCGGTCAATCCCTTTAGGATCATGCCCTCCAAACATTCATTTATCAGAGTCTGAGAAAACCGTCTTTTCATATTATTGTTAGCATTTAGTTTTAAAAAAGAAAATATCAAGAATGATATGCACCAGTTTACATTAAAACTGCTGCAGAATTTATTGTGGGGAAAAAACAAAAAATAGACCTAAAAACAAGATTAAAGTATATTAAGACTCCTTTTAATTAAGCCCCCTTATTTAGCCCAGGATATAATACCAGGATTCTGCCAGTTGGGCAAAAACAAGAGCTTTTGTACGAGGTCCTGTCATTACTTTTTCCTGGTAAAGAACCAAAAGTCATGATTCTTTGCCCTACGCACAAGCAATGGACTTCTTCTTTTCACACACCTAACCCAATAAGCAGCCTTGATGTGGATCACTGCTTCCTGCTCTTCCTCCACTCCAATGCTCTCCTGTAGGTAGTAACCCAGGGTACTAAAAACCCATTCCTTTGTTTGTTTGTTTGATGTAGGTTTGCATGCACATTTACATTGTCAATAAAAATTCACCTGCAGCACAACAGTATCATTTGGATTGATCATATGATGGGAAATTACCCAGTTCTTAGGGGGGTTGAGTGGGAAATACGATAATGTCAGGGGTATTTCTGGAGAGAAACACCCTATATCAGATGGTTGTTATTTCAGTACGTCAAATGCCAACGTGTTTGAAAAAAATACAAATATATCGTTTATGGTTTTCAATTAGAATTGGATGAACATTCGATGTCTGTGTGAAACAGTGTGCACAATTTAATTGTTTGGAAAGTCAAATGTCTTCATCCAAATAACGAGAGATAGATTGTAACATGCTATGTGACATTTCGAAAGTGAGGGCTGCCCAGTTTAAATTACTTTTTTTTTTGACTAAAAATTTCTAGCAATGTTCTTAAGGGAAAAACGCCTTCCAATGTTTGTGCAGCTTTACAGTATTTTATATCAATAACTATATATAAATATAAATATATAAATATTAATGTTCTTATACATATTTTTATATATTTGTTTTTATTCATTTTATTCTTATATTCCTTCCAGTCGAATTTCATTGAAATAGACTCCAATATTACGCTGGGTTCTCTCTCGGTCTGTGGCAACAGCCTAGATGAAAATAATACATCAAAGTCACATTCAATTCCACCTCATTCTCCTCTTCCAGCTGGCATGAGGAGAATCATTATCCACAGCACTGATAAAACCCACTGGAGCCAAGACTAGACCCCAACGCACCTGTGATAATACAGACCGGAGACTAGAACCTAACCCACCTGTGATAATACAGACCGGAGACTAGAACCTAACCCACCTGTGATAATACAGACCGGAGACTAGACCCTAACCCACCTGTGATAATACAGACCGGAGACTAGAACCTAACCTACCTGTGATAATACAGACCGGAGACTAGAACCTAACCTACCTGTGATAATACAGACCGGAGACTAGAACCTAACCCACCTGTGATAATACAGACCAGAGCCACGTCTAGACCCTAACCCACCGGTGATAATAAAGACCACCAGGACTAGACCCTAACCCACCTGTGATAATACAGACCAGAGACTAGACCCTAACCCACCTGTGATAATACAGACCGGAGACTAGAACCTAACCCACCTGTGATAATACAGACCGGAGACTAGAACCTAACCTACCTGTGATAATACAGACCGGAGACTAGAACCTAACCTACCTGTGATAATACAGATTAGACCCTAACCCACCTCTGATAATACAACCCGGAGACTAGACCTTGACCCACCTGTGGTAATTGAGACTAGACCCTAACCCACCTGTGATAATACAGACCACCAGGACTAGACCCTAGCCCACCTGTGGTGATACAGACCAGAGCCAAGACTAGGCCCTAACCCTGTCTTGGGGAAAATCACCATACTTTAGATACAATGATGTGGAGACTGATGTCATGTTTTGCTTGTAGTGCGTCATTGACAACCAGAGATGCTAGCTAAAGAGTAGATAGAAATGCATTCTGCATCTCAATAGATCCACATTTGTCTACTGGGAAAAAAAATACAATAATATTAAATAATCAAATAAGTGTTTGATGTTCATTATAAATTGGCTTGCTGTGGTAATTGCTAATTTGAAAGCCCCCAAAAAATGCTAAAATAGCAAAAGGCGAGGGAGAAATAGATCATAGCCATGTGTGAATAGTTGAAAAGCCTGCATAATGTGTGCCAGCATCAGAGAAATTGGATTAAGATTTATGCTGGCTGTTTTCATATTCGTTTATTTCACATAGGGGGGGGTTGGGGGAGAGTGAAAGCGGCTCAATTTAGCCTGCTTGAATGATGGCCAGAGTTAGTTTATTACGCAAGTAAATAAATGAATAAATAAGTAAGGAGCCCATGTTGTAATAGTGCGTATCCCTCGTTCTCCTAATTGACCAAGCTCGCATGAGTCACACCACAATGGGCTCAGGTACACGGCCCTCAAAGACCTCAGCGAGAGCACGGTGTCGGGCCCCAACAGCTGGCCTCGGGGCCCGACCACTTACTACATTGCCCGAGAGGAAATCAGTAATTGGCATAATTTTTCATGAGCTGAACCATAAAAGCAAAATAAATGACTCTGTTCAATAATGCAGCGTATGCATCCATAATTGACTAGGAGATTATTTTTTTGATAGGAAATGTTAGAGGAGAGCGGCGAGAGAGAGCGTGAACCGACTGTTTTGTTCAAATGTGATTTCTTTGGTTTTTTGTTAAGAAAATACACACTCATCTTTCTTCCGATCACTTAGGCACTGATTAAAGCAGAATAAAGCTTTATATCATATATTAATGGGATGATTTGTAAAGCATGTCTCTGTTTGCTTTAGCAAATTTTCACACACCTCTGCAGTACGTTTATACATATTTGTATGAAATTTGCACACCCTTGTAGTACGTTTTGTACATATAATTGACCTCATCCTTTATACTAATTGAATCATTTGCCTGGGTCAGGGTGTGTCTGCACATGACGAGGCACAACAGAGTTTACAGCTTAGTATTGTGAGAAAGCTGAGGTCCACAGCACAGAACACAGCTGACAGGTTGACAGGAGGGAACCAGCCATGACAATAAGCTTTCACGCCAATGTGCTTTCACCACTGCAGGGCTGATCAATGTCAATGTGCAGAGAGTCACTGTTGACGGTAACAAACGGCAGGTGACTAGATTAACACCCTATCTGGATCCCCCCCAAAAACTGTGGTTACGTCCATTTCCATATTTTTTCTCCCCTTAACCATTCCGACGGATATACCACCCCAAAGTCAGGAATCAGAAGTTGAAATCAACCATAAAAAGGCACAAGGAACGAAAGAGGAAAGACAACAACAAAAAGGCGCAAATCTCAGTCTGTAAGGAAAAGCGATGATTTTGCCAGTCGGGTTGTTTTTACGCTGCGCTGGCGAGCGCGCGGGGCGGGGGGGGGGGGGGCAGCCATTGTCTGAGTTGTCAGCGTAGTAGCATCAACGGCGGCGACACGCGGGGCTCGCCGCTCCTGTACCGTCGCCCTGGTGCCAGGTGCATCACCATGACAGTGTGACAGCAGGGAACCCTGGGTAATTAATGCAGCGCTCTGCTCACTGGCATGGGGGGGGGGGGGGGGGTCGAGACTGCCTGAGTCGGGGAGATTGTGCTACTCCACCACCACCTCCACCAAGACCACCTCCACGTCCACCTCAACAAACACTCATACACATGTACGCACACACACACAATCAAGCTAAACCCTCATGTTTGAACAACAAAAATGCTATGAAAGAATCCAAAACAGTCTATATTCATCCTTTTGTGTATGCGCCACGAAGACTGAAACAAACACAGCCCCGTCCGCGGGTTCAGCGGGTTCATGATGAACGACGGAACGGAGCGTTAACCCAGCCGCTCAAACGCAGCCCAGGCACCTGCATGATCTGAGGGTATCTGAGGCAGAGCGCAGCGCGGTACATCCCGGGCTGGGCCCAGGCAGCCAGGCAGGCCAGTGTGAGCAAGCACTCCCCTCTCATCTGATCTGCCCAGAGGCGGTACACCACGCACAGGGAGTTAAATGACTGTCTCCCAATTTGCTCTCATGAATATTAAGCGGCACAGTGACAGTAGAAAGGGACCGTGCAGCAGCAGCAGCAGCCTGCTTATTCTCTCCGACAGATCCGGCCCTCTCATGTCTCTGGCTAGGGGGGGGGGGGGGGGTGACGACACACACACGTAGACACACGCACATACACATTCAGACGCATGCACACGCATACACATAAAAGCATACACACACAGACATACACACACAGACACACACGGACACGTACACACACACACACACGTGCACACAAACAAACACACACACACACACACACAGAGGCAGCCACCATACACAAACGCACACACGCACACAAAACCATACACACACACACACACACACAAGTACGCAACCACACACAAGACACACAGACAGCACACACACACACACACACACACACACACACACACACACACACACACACACACACACACACACACACACAAAGACACACGTACAGACGGACACACACACACACGCACAAAGAGGCAGCCACCACACACATACGTGCATACACACACAGAGGCACATACACATAAAGATACACACGCACACACACACACACACACACACACACACACGTACGCACACACACACAAGACACACAGACACACACACACACACAGCACACACACACAGACACACGTACACACACAACACAAGACACACAGACTACGACACACACACACACACCACACACACACACACACACACACACACACACACACACACACACACACAGGCAGCCACCAGACCTTCGCTGTAGTCTATTTTCATGTCTTAAATGGGCCAGAGTGGTTGTCTGTCTCATTAGGGGTACGGCAGCCGAGAGAGAACCTGTGTCGCTTCTCCACGGGTAAAGCTAAGCGACAGAGACGTTGATGTCTAAATTATGTTGCCGCTGATGATAAGATGCAGTTGGGGGTGGGTGGGTGGGTTGTAATGAAGGATTATTCTGAAGGAAACTCAAGCAGCTCCCTTCACTTCCACGGATGCTGATGATGAATAAAAGGTGTTGGCAGCAATGTGTCGTGGCTTTTAACAGTTAACAGTAATGCAGGTGCTCATAAACAGTAATGGTAATAAAGTATGGAACTGAAACAGTAAAAGATAAATAAGAGGGCAAGACAGATGGGTATTGGGTTATATACAGTCTAGATTAGGATGTATTTACTTACTAAACCTCCATTCATTTGTTTTTCACTAGGCTATGCAGCCTTGTACAAACATCAATTATATTATTTGTTCATCCAAACATTGTTCTATTTCTTTACAGCTTGGAATGGAAACAAGCCAATGTATTTTTAGACGGCTAAGGCTATTGCCTTTGACAGAAATGTTTCAAATAATTAGCCAAGGATTTTGTACGATTTGCATTTGTTGATTTAGCTTCTGCTAGTTCTATATTTTTTTGACTCATGGGCTAATATGGGGCCTGATCAAACAATTGAATTTAGCATTGATAATATAGTTTGTCTCGTTTGGGACTTCAACAATGTCTTCCCCACTAATCTAATGTGTCGCCATCTCTCTTGACAATTTGTTATTTTCCTGTTAGCATCTGAAAGGTAGCAGGCCATATTTAAGAGCCCTTACGTCATTACTTCTGTATGTTGATACATCAGACTTACTGGACAACCAACCTTATTTTGTCACCAAACACGCAAAGGTTAAAGGACTCTTGAACGTCACTGTTGTGTTGACATTATCTTAAGGAGACTGCTCCTAGCTGCATGCCTCTGATGACAAGCTCAATATTCCTGGATATTTTGTCTACAGATGCTTTTAATGTAGGCCTACACTAACCACCTAAGGAGGTGCTATTGACAAACAAAACATATTAGTTTGGCCGCCATTATCCTATCCAATTTGACCTTAGACTGACTATATAGTTATCTACATAGTTACGGGGTAAAATATTGCAGGTGCTTAGCTAGCCAGCTAACTAGCTAAGCACCTGCAATATTTTATTTAGCTAGCTACAGCTTTCTATAACGTTCTTGTTTATATAACTAGCTTAATTTGTCAAATTATTTTATCGTATTC
>OLKM01000666.1:24868-34868 GCA_900291075.1 Melanogrammus aeglefinus
GAGAGAGAGGGAGAGAGAGAGAGAGAGAGAGAGAGAGAGAGAGAGAGAGAGAGAGACATAGTGGTACAATGAGAGATAGAGCGAATGTGGTGTTCCACATTGCAGGGGGCACATGCATCATTGCCGGACGCGGCCAGCGGCGATCAATGGAGACTAAGGTCTTAGTTGGTGTTGAGTTGTAAACATGTGGGAGGCATGTACAGAACTGGATTAGAAGGGCATTATTCATCTCACTCTCTCTGTCTCTCTCTCTCTCTCTCTCTCTCTCTCTCTCTCTCTCTCTCAGCAGTGCATCGATCCTCTGACACCTTATCCTAGCACAATAGCGTCGAAAAAACACTGGTGGTGGTGGAAAGGTTTGCATTGTAAAACCGTCTGTGTGATGGCGGACAGCCCGATTTGTGCAATAGCAGTCACAAAAGGTCTCCTGCAGACCCTAATGCTTACAGGCAAAACCTGTACAAACTGGAATCAAATCCTAACCCTTTTTTCTTCCCACCATCATCCAAACAGAAACAAATGGTTTTGAAAATAGCCCGGACGAAACACTGGTGCAGAGCGAGCGGCAGCTTCACGTGGGCCAGTGATTTATATGGCAGCTGGAAAATGACAGCAGCACTGCACACATCCTACTGTAAAGGAAAAGCATAAGGCTATCTTAGAGGATAAGGCTTTACACACCAGCACTCGGATCATGTGATCAGTGACTCATTTGTTTGGCAGACGCAGAAGCATTTGGTAATTCATTGAATTGTATCCATAGTGCGTGCGCAGCCGACATACCGTGTGGAAATTGATTTAGCTGCTCGTGTTTAACACATGCCACTCAAATTGCTGTTTTAGAGTAAGTGTGTCTTATTCATATTACGGATGAATCGCTGAGCCAGTGCGGTTGTAAATGTGCAGATTTAGACGAGGAGAAATAATATGCATAAAAACAGACCCACATTTGTGTAGTTCCCAAAACCTTGAACTGTTCACCTAGCTCTTATAATGAAACCAAAACCGTATACAAATGCTCCCATTCCTTAACCCTTACATTAACCAAGATCTTAACCAGTACCAAACACCTCAAACCAAGCTGGATCTAAATTGAGATGGACTCCTAAATGTTGGATTCACGGTGATCTCTACACGTCATCTAAGACTGCACACTCCTAAGAACTGCAGTCAGCCTCCACCTGCCTCCGGAGTGGAGAGACACGGGTTCCTGAGTTGCGGTGGTATTGCTTCCCCTCCTGACGGATACTGTGCCTTGGTCCCCGAGCATGCTAATGCAGACTGATATTTCTGTGTGAATATTGCTTTTATTCCCTATTCCGAGGAATATACCTGCGCGGTGCACAGGCACAACCCGTCTGAGAGGGAAACCCCCGCCAGATGTACTACAACATCACTTTGCACGCATGATCAAACACCTACATCTGGTTGCTGGGGGCTCTCCCCCTCCGCTCCCTCCACAGATGCTAAATGATATCGTTAACATTAACGCAGGAGACATTTACACGCTGGCTTGCGCAATTACACCTCTGATTCAGCGGAATCCAGACAGATGCAGTGTGATCGGTAATTAGATTTTACATCGGGCGCATCGCACACGCCGACAAGTGTGTGTGTGTGTGTGCGTGCGTGCGTGCGTGCACACGCGCACACAAGATGCAAAACCACGCGAGCCCACACATATGCAGAAACACACACACACACACACACAGACACAGACCATTTGCCAGTGCCTTGCTCCTAATTAGAGCGCTAGTCTGGCTAGAGGAGGTACGCTACGGCAGACTAGCCCTCATTATACAGCTGGGGTGTATGAACCAGAGGATATCTATTATGATCACGCATCAGGGTATCCATTACCCAGCATTAGTAGCCTGTTTCCATTGGAATCGCACACAGAGTTCACAACGCATCGCAGCCCAAGCACTCATACCGCAGGGGGAGCGGAGAGTCCAGCCACACAAGGCTGGAGTGGGTTTGTAAAGTCGGTGTGTGCGAGCTATTAAGACAGCCGTGTCGGTCTGAGAGGGGGGGGGGGGTTTGCGGTTTGTCCCATCGTGCATATCGGCTAATCTAATCTAATCTTATAAAAATAGAGAGACACCCACTTGAGCAACCAGACCCTAATTGGTGATTAGCGGGCCGACTTGCACTATGAAGAGCGTCTTTAAGTGCGCCGCTCATCCAGTCTTGAGCACTTTTTCCTCCCTGTGTTCAGAGGCAGGAGGCCCGAGCGAGGCCTCATCCACACCGCCGCCGCCAACGCCGCCAACGCCGCCAACGCCGCCAACGCCGCCAACGCCGCCAACGCCGCCAAGTGGCCACCGGGAGAGCGGTCGGTCGTCTGCCGCGACCCTCCAGCGGCAGACCCGGGAAAGGATCTCTAGGAACGCGTCTGGCCCCTCCAACAGATGGGACTCTCATCGGCTCCCAGCTTTTAATTGCCCCCCCTAGATTAAACTGCCGTGCAAACATGCCCCCCCCCCCTCTTCACACCACCCCCCCCCAATTTTCACCCCCCCCCCCCCCTCCACTCTTTCCACCAGCAGCCAAGTGGTTCAGTGCAAGCCATCTATCCACCAGAGTCCCCCGTGCATTTTCATCATCCCCATTCTCTGAGGTTGCTAATAATGCAGGGTCATGTGGAATTGGCAGGCTAACTGATCTTGGCAGCTATTTACTGTACTGGAAGACACACTGGGGTAGACGCTGCGAGAGAGGGAGAGACGGCCACTTTATTTTTGAAGATCTGTCATTATCCCCGGAAAGGTCACGGTTAATTGAGATGGAATTCCTGATTGCGTAATCCTGTGACCTCGGCGTTAAATGTTCATTTATCGGAGACAAAAGAGATGATTCCTGTATATTCCTGGCCATCACCGTGATGATGCTGCGTCCGTAAATTGGCGCGCGTGTCGTGAGGAGCGGTTTGAGAAATGCCGTGTTGTTATGCCGTTGCAATCAGGAATTATGTAAGTCACTCGCAATGATTTCCCTCCCAAGGTATCAGCAATTGAACACATTAGTTTCCCCTGTCCTCACCACTGATTTAACAGATGATGATGGTGATGAATTAAATGACGGGGGGGATGTATCCTTCTAAAATCAGACACAATAGAATGGAATGCAGCCTCTTCTATAGTATCTGGTGCTGAAAGGGTTCCTCATATTTTATTTAGTGCATGAAAACAAAGCTGTACTTTAAGAGTCCAACAGTGATTGCATTGTTCTCTTTTAGCTGTAGATTTAAGCACGGCGTCTGACATTTCTTTAAGATCGGGTTTTCTATTCAGACACTTTGAAGTATATATTTTACCTCTCCCCCGCTTTCAAATGCCAGATTGTTATGTTCATTCATCACCTGTATACACACATACATGCACACACACACACACAGACACACACACACGCACACACACACACACACACACACACACACACACACACACACACACACACACACACACACACACACACACACACACACACACACACACACACACACACACACACACACACACACGTTCTAAGGAAGTGATTAGTACTTCCGGGTCACCTTGGTAGTGCAGCCCGGGCCCAGCTCCCCCCATCCCTTGACATCCGTGACGGAGGTTACCATAGAGACAGGCCAGTAAGCATTGTGATAGGCCCGTCTCTAAAACAGCAAGCAATTGTCTAGAATCCATTCGTGGTTTGCTGGCTTCAATCTACAAGGTCATTCATTCAATGTGACGACGCCCGACTCAGCCGAGGAACACCTCATTTTCATGATAATCAACATCCAGCCGTCACACAGCACCCCTCTTTCTGCCGCATCCGTGGAGGACTCCATCCCCCCCCAACCCCCCCCCCCCCCAAAAAAAAAAAAACCACAAACACACAGCGGTTATTAATAAGAAAAAAATAGCCATTCTGATAACAAAAATGGCGGCGCAAAGCAGCGAACACAAGAAATAGGGAGCAGAAAAACACGTGTATAGTCTTCATGCCCAGCCCCTGTCTCCATTTCCGATTCCCCCCCCCCCACACCCCATATCAGCTGCTTGCCATGGGTGCTGCTCAATAATCCCTTATGCAATAAACGGACACAATCTTGCATGGCAGTTGATCTAATGTCACAGACGGATGATTATGATTAATGAGGATTCCTTATTGTCCCTTTATGAGTCTGAGGAGAAGCTGAACTGAGAGAGATATCGTCTTACACCGAGCTGCGCGAGAGGCAATGCCACGCTGGCTGAGAGGGGTTCGCCTTGCCTCTGCGATAAAGAAAATACATACGACAACATAGGGGGCCGAAATCCAATTTGAAAAAACGCCATTTTATCAATTGAGAGGTTTCTGTGTTTTTTTTGCCCGTCGCGTGGGCTAAGGGCGGTCATGTTTGAGTGTGATACCATAAGGGGCGACACACATCATACAATTAAATAAGTTAGAATATGTATATACATATATATATACAGTATATGTACGTATATATATAAGGGATAAATTCCTATTTCGGTCTTCATCAATACGTGTCATTGTGCGGATTGTTTTTCTATAAAATGTATAACAGCGAAGAGTCTCCATCTCTTTTCATGGTAGATGTTTCCATTTTTTGTCTTGATTTTCCCCTTCAAGTCTCTCCTTCCCACTCCTCCATTTACTCTCCCCCACCTTTCGTCCCTTATTCCTTTTTTTCCCGACAGCACACACACACACACACACACACACACACACACACACACACACACACACACACACACACACACACACACACACACACACACACACACACACACACACACACACACACACACACACACCCAGTTATCCGTAATCTCTTCTGTAAGACTAGAACCAATGCATGTGTGAGCCACCCATGTTTGATCTGGTATATGCAATTTGAGATTAATCAACGTTCTGATTGATAATTGTGGAAATTCTGTATAAATAGACACACACACAAAGGTAGCATACAAAATATGCTACAATTGCGAGCAGGTATGTGCACACACACACACACACACACACACACACACACACACACACACACACACACACACACACACACACACACACACACACACACACACACACACACACACACACACACACACACACACACACACACGTATGTGAAACAAGCTTGCATGCACAAGCAGAGACGAACAAACACACACATTCAGCAAGAATCCTATATTCGCCTTGAACAAAAAACGTATTTCCATGTTTGAATACCAACTTTAAATAGAGGAACTGCTAGAGGCCACTTGAGTTGAAAATGAATGACTTTCAATTTTGAAAGGAAATAGAAATTGCATGTCCATCCAGGAATATTTGGGGTGAAATGCTGCAGATTTTTTTTTCCACCATAGGACACATGCATCTTTCAGCTCACATCCCCCATTACATTGTTCAGCCTACATCGTAAATGTAACAAACACATTTGATTTCAAACGTTGAATGAAACCGCTAGTACTTTGAGGTACACTGGAATATCACTGGAATAGACACATTTCCTCAATTAATCGATGACAAAAATATGTCAATGCAAAAACGTATATACTGCCTTGTAAATTTATCATGTTAATATTTGTCAATTAATATACAATATTAATTTAGGCTACTTTGAACTTGAAATATATGATAACTGTGGGGGAGGGATGGGTCTCAAACCAAACGTCTATTACATCAAATACGTCACTTATTACTAAGGGCCAGAGCAAAACCAAACGTGGCCTTAACGGAATAAGTTTCAATCGGCATCAAAGAGCAATAATTGAAGTGATTTACATATTGTGATTTATCAAGGTCATTGAAGGCTTTAATCTGTTTACACACATATAAATTTTATAATATTTATGTATATTTGTCTAACAGTGTGTGTGTGTGTGTGTGTGTGTGTGTGTGTGTGTGTGTGTGTGTGTGTGTGTGTGTGTGTGTGTGTGTGTGTGTGTGTGTGTGTGTGTGTGTGTGTGTGTGTGTGTGTGTGTGTGTGTGTGTGTGTGTGTGTGTGTGTGAGTGTGTGTGTGGGGGGTAAAATAAGCAATTAAAACGCAGTTCTTGCCTCGCCCGTCTCATTCTCTCTATCAAGGCTTTTTGAAAATAATAATAAAATATATCCTTATGTGGGGCACAGGTGACCTTTATGTCTTATTATTTTATCACTTAACAGTATGCCATTAATTTGACCTCTGAAATAAATTGCACAAATCAAAAAAGGCACAAACTCACCATTCAAGATGCTCTGGAAAAAGATAAAAGCCAATATCCACATGCCCTGCTCCGTTCAATCCCCGAGCTATGCTTCCTCGTCTGCCTCCGCACGCCTCGACCGACGCCTGCCCAGGAGTCTCTTCTCTGTGCTTAGGATAAGGTTCAACATTTGCCACTGTCTTGGAAGGGAACCCGTCTAATGCCTCGACTTTTAGTTAGCCTACTAGTTTAACCGATTCTCGTTACTTGTTTTGGACACTTTTTTCCCCTCTCCCGACCTGTTTTGGTGTTTGCACGCGGAGCACATATGAGCCTCGGTTGTGGTGTCGGGGAGGGAGAGCTGTGATCAGACTCCTCTCGGCTGCCCGGCGTCTCGCTGCTCGCGCTGTGATTCAGAGAGATGCTGGAGGAGCGGAAACGGCGCTCGCGCGAAGCACAGGTGTGCTGCTGAGTCAGAGAAGGTGGAATAGATGTAGAAATTAAAAAAAAAAAAAAAGGGGGAATATGACAAATCTGGACTGGAGGCAAAAAACAAGGAAAAAAATAAAAAAAAGTGGCACAAAAAGATTCTAAATAAAAGACTTTGGAACGACGAATCACGCTTGGGGAAAAGGAAAATAAAAATTTATTTTTAAAAATAGAAAAAAAAGAAAGAGAAGCCGCTGGATTTAATGAGAAACAAATCCGGGTGTGTTGAAGCGGTTTTTTTTTTTTGCTTCTGAGACTCCAGAGTCATGTCTTCTACAGCGCCTCTGTCCGTCCAGCGAGAGGCAAGCACGCGCATCTTCCCCGCTCCCGCTCTAATCGCATTGGTCTCCGCGCCAACCCACTACAGTGACTCTGAGCATTATACACAATAACCCTCTCCCCTTGCCCCTGCACACGCTTTAATTCCTCATTGCCTTAAAGGAGCAGAAGCTGCCGCGCCGTTTCCTCGGACCAGGCGCTACTTTTGGGGGCGCGCGAAGAGTATACGTACACACTGGATATATTTGCATTAAGGGAAATGAGCCGCACCTGACGCGTCAGAAAGAACCTTTTTACGGATGATGTTTGGGTTAAGACTGAAAGCAGCTTGCCTTTAGGAAATAGTCGTCTGACATGGGCGAGGGACGTCAGCTAATGCATATGTATTACCTATTTACCTATTTCTATTATATTTAAATGCACACTTTGCATATGTATAGGCTGGGTCAACTTTAATTTGAATTGTTACGTTTTTTTAAGACAATGCAGGGGTAGGCCTATATTTTGTTTCCTTATTTTTCTTCCTCTGTAAACCCCTTCAAGAGGTTACATATAAAAAGGTCCACCGTAATAAAGAAAATAAAAATGTGAATACATTTTTATTGAATCATGTGTGGAGTCAATACTGCAAAGGGTTAAACACATCCCGACTCCCCCAGACACCCAGCACACTCCCACACACACACACACACACACACACACACACACGCACACGCACATGCACACACCCTACACATGCAGGCATACACACACGCACACACTCCACATGCAGGCACACACACACACACATGGACGCACACTCGCACAAACGCATGCACACACATACCCGCACACACACACACACACACACACACCCACACACAAACGAACACCCCACATGCAGGCAGGCACACACACAGACACAGACACACCCACGCACGCACACATGCACACTCACACTAACCCATGCACACACATACACACACAAACACACAGTCCACATCGCCTCCCTCACACCCATAATCCAGCAACACAGCAGCACCCGTCCATGTTAATGCCTGCCTTGAAGTGGAGAGCGTGGCTGTGCGGGGCTGTTGGAGCCTGTGGGCCTTCTTTGCACAGAACAGGGTCACAGAGAATGAGATATGCCTGGCAGGGTATGGAGTCTGCATCGCTGCTTGTATTCCACATGACATTATGCTTCAAGTGGAATCCCGTTTATTTGCCCGGTATCATTATATATAGAACATACGTGTTCTTATCACGACAACAAAAAAATGGAGCCAAAATGATCTTATACTCATGACGCAATGCTGTGTTTACCATATATACACACGACAGTGTATAGTAAACATATTGAAAGTAGTAGAACAGGTGTGTGTGTGTGTGTGTGTGTGTGTGTGTGTGTGTGTGTGTGTGTGTGTGTGTGTGTGTGTGTGTGTGTGTGTGTGTGTGTGTGTGTGTGTGTGTGTTGTGGGTGTGTCTGTGTGTGTGTATGTGTGGGGGGTTGTCTGTGTGTCTTTTGTGAATGTGTGTGTTGGTTTGTGTGCAAATCTGTTTCTGTGTGTGTCTGTGTCTGTCTGTGTCTGTGTGTCTGTGCCAGCCTGCATGTGTGCGTGCAAGGTCTATCAATTCCATGTCCATTTTTAAATAGAGTGTAGAGTTGAGCTTGAAACCATATAGTAGTTTCATATGTCTGCCTTGATTTTTATTTCTTAAGCGAATAGAGATGCTAACATCACTGTGTTTATGTCCATGTTCTGTCTGCCATAGTCAGTCTGTCTCTCTTTCATTGTCTCTGCCATCCAGTTAAGCTTTGCCCTGTCTGATATCCATTCTGCCCACCTCTAAGCCTGCTGTGTTGAGTGCACTAAAACATAAAGTAGAAGTAGCGCGAATACTGCTTCAAAAATGATAATAATTATTGAATAATGCCGGGAGATATCCACTCAATATTGTTTCTCTATCTCTTCCCTTCGTCTTTATTCTTCATTCTCTTTTTGGCCGATTAAGCTGACGGTTTATTTTAAAAGAAACATGTTTGGTTGCTCATGCATCAATTTATCAATGAATGAATGTATTCATGTACAAAGGAATAAGAATCCTAGCGGGGGATGTTTCCCTGTTGGCCGAGGGCTTCTGGGCAGGGCCGTAGGTTAGCGATACCGTATCAAATGTAGAGTGGACTAGAAACACTTGTTCTCCATTGAAGAGGGAACAGGACACGATGAAGGAGGGAAGCTCATTAGTGGTGAGGTACCGACACAGGAAGGAGGGAAGATTTCCTTATTGAGCACAAAGAGCCTCGTCCCAGCCTCTCATTGGCAGGCCTGTGTTATGTGCTACGTGCAATTCCGAGATCCATGGCTTTACCAAATAAGACAGCCCTTTTACGCCGTCAGCTAGATCAAATCACAAAAAAAGACAAACACCAAAAAATGTCAGCCAAGGGTTCAGTGATAAATATTAAAGATAGAATATTTAACATTTGGAGCAGTAGAGGTATTCACGTAGAAGATAAATATAAATATTTAAAAAAAGGACATTTATTTTTCAGTGTATTAGCGCATAAGCAAGGAATTTGTTAGTAAAACAAATACGTCAATGGAACATATCAATTGCTAAATACATAAACGGCATTCAGTCCCATCCTGCTTCATACGACATATCTAATATTTGAATAAGATCAAATTAAATAAACGTGCGGTTGATATGAGCTGATAGAGATAGGGATGATGAGAGCAATAAACACATATACAAACATACACAGTCCTGCAGTTACAGCTCTTAAACAAACTTAACATAGTGAATCATCTTCTCCATGACCAGATCCAGGCTGGTTGGAGGAACTTCCTCAAACGGGATTGGTTTAAAGGTACCTGATGAGCGTCGCTGTTCAGCCCTGGCGGTATTTACAGAACGACTCACCTTCCCTCTATGACAGTTGTTCTCAAACTTTTTGTACCACGTACCACCACAGAAAAATGTGTTTCTCCCCAAGTACCACAATTATGACAGATGTTATAAAATACAACAACATACAGCAGCGTAGGCCTGCGGCCCTATTCAGCGA
>OLKM01000666.1:42368-174868 GCA_900291075.1 Melanogrammus aeglefinus
CTCTTCTCTTTAGGTTTTTAAACACAAAGACGACGACGCACAGATGAAGCTGGTCACCTGGCCCTCCCCTGATGTCAGTGCCCTATTCTCTCCCTTCTCTTCTCATGTTTCTACTCCCCCCTCTCCAGGACACAGTGCATGTGAGCACCTGGTTTAACAGCAGTTCTGGAAGAGGTTGTTGGGGAAAGAAGAAATGTAGCCTGATACAATAAACACAATGTTTGGGTTACACTTTATGCAAGTCAAAGATGAAATACAAATATATGAATTAAGGGGAATAATATAATAATAATATAATAATAATTAAAGATGGATAAACTCTGAATTACATTGAAAAACACAATTGGATCTGGCTTCTGTTTACAAAACATGTGGTGGTCTAAATAAAGCCCTCCGAAGATAAATCATCTGTGTGCACCAATACTTTTCTCAGCACCCTTTTAACACCCCAAAATGAATCACAATTTCAAAGTGAATAAAATGACTCCCACAGGCCCTTCTTTGATAAAATAATATGTAAACGGGGGGAAAACACGTGGCTAGCCATATCATAATGACTCGCTCCTCTCTCTAATCCCTGATGGCTTTCTGTACAACCCGCGCTGTAATTACACTGCATCCTGGGCCACATGGAGATGCCAACAGATTCAGCAAATCTCAAGATAAGCATTGCAGCCTCACAGTGATTGGACTGGACATAGGCCTGCTGATCGCTGCAGTGTTGAAGGCACATAACAGGGGCTGGAAGAAACGCAGCCATTGGCTGCAGCCTGGCCAATGCCGGCTCACTCTGAGTGTGCTACGTTTCTTTTTATTGTTGTGATCCACGGTGCACAGGACGGAAATGCATTTGTGTCATTGTCGTTTCAGTGTGTGTTGTTTCTTGACAAAAAAACAATATCATTGCAGTAATGTTTAGAAGGTGGTTCTCCTGAGAAGACACTGGATATCATTGAATGTGGGGTTTAAGCTTGACAACACATATAATCAAGGGGATGATTTTGTTGTCTGAAAACACATGATAGAGATGAGAAAGATCGCCCTCTCTTGCATAAGGAATAAATTAATTCCTATTTGTATGTGATGCAACACCTTCACCAAAAAAAATACGTATTTACTAGAAACTGAAACCTGAAATCTGTTTGCTTGAGACATTACAATGTATCCATCAATACGCTAGACATTTCGCAGTATGATATAAGGCCAGAGTATATATGCATTTGATTCGCTATGAAGAAAGCCCCTCTCTCTCCCTCTCTCTCTCTCCCTCTCTCTCTCTCTCTCCCTCTCTCCTTCTCTCACTCTCATCAGTTTAATGAATGATCCGAGTTATGGTAGGATTAAGACCAATGTCCCAGTAAAGACACTTTTCACTGCCAACTGTAGAGATGTTGGCTCCTCTAAACTCACTAATTTGCTTTTCCCCCATAATATAAACTGTGCTACACTAACTGCATATTGGATTAGAATAGGTGTACACATGGCAAAGAGTGCCGTCAAGTGGCCAACAGCAGAACTGCAGCTGGTTTCAAATGGACATTTCCTTGCATTTTCTAGCACATAGAAAATGTAGTTATACAATTATTCACAATAACACAGTCATACACATAGAACTATCAATAATACATTTGAAAGAAACACAATCGTGTTTCTGCAGATGCTCACCTAAATTAAATTGGTCATCCATATTATAGGGTACTGCACAATAAGTAAGCATTGCAAAGGCAGTTTATCATGAATATACTAAGATGGTCAGTGTCGGCCTATGGTCACGAAATAATCTGCATATGCACATTATTTATCAATCAAATAAATGTGAATTCCTATGGCCTATATGCTGTCGCTGATATTCAAAGTAAAACAACATCAGGAGGAATTGTATTACAGTTTTTCTCTGGCGCTTTGGTACATTTCTCAGATCAGAAATGAAATTTGCAAAACAGTAAGTGCATTTCTCAAAATAATTGGTACAAATGGTAAAACACCATGGATTTCATGCAAAAGCATGCTCAAAATTCTTAGTTTGTTTCTCAAAAGTGAATATCTGTGTCAATGAACATGTCAGTGTCATGACAGTCAAATTGCTTAGTCATGTTGTCAATATAACAGCGTACTCTGGAGAGATGTGCTGATATAAACCATGGCTATTTTGAAGACAATTATTGTAAATTGTAAGTTACACTTTCGTGTATGTGGGAGATTGATTGCAACTGGACAAGATTCACATTTACGCTTCGACTGTTTGTACTGTAATTTCTTGACAGACCATGTCAAGAAATGTGAGAAATGTGAACATAGGAAAATCTCCTTAGGGTAAACTGTACATGCATTGCTGTAGGAATTACAGTGCAGTCATCCTACACCTTCTGACGTTCCTGTCTGTTGGGCCACAAATTCTCAGACAATGTAACATTGTGTTGTGCTCCAGCTATATATACTTGCCAGTTCATGGTTCAGGAGATGCACCTTTGAGCTATTCCAGTAAACTGGTTGATCGTTGGTTGATCTAACACTTCACACATTTCCCTTCTTTAGAGAAAGTCAAGATTCACCTGGTAGCAATTTACCAATTCAGGACAGATTTAGAAAAAAAGTCTAATGGAAATGTATAGAAATGTGCTTGACATATTTTGACAACTTGTTTTGCATATAAAGACTTATGCAATGAACTATTGCCTAATGTTGTGGGGGTGAGACTATTCAATAGAGACCCATTACAATGCATTTCGATCAACATGACATAAGCAATTGATAATGTAGGAAAGAGCAGAGAATTGTACATAATCATTTGCAACTTGTTCGAAGAAATAAGAAACTGCTTTTTTGATGTGCACAAACGACACAATGATGTGAACATTGAACAGGTAGTTTTGAGAATTTAAATTCTTATCTGAGAAATGTACCAAAGGCACTAAGCTGTGGGAACTTGGAATGAACCAACTATAGTCAAAAGAACTATAGCATATGGCAGAAAACACAGCAGTGTGTGACTGGTGAGTCACACACAAACAATATTCTTAGGGGGCACTCAAAAAACAACAGGGAATTGGAGTCAACTTGATATTTTCAAAGTGAATACAACATAAATATCAATAGCTGACATCTATAACTTAAAATGTTTGCATTGCACCTTCAATGTTCTGTCGCTTGTGGGAATCCTATGGTACGAAATATCTGAATATGATGTGAAAACAAACACAATGACAGAAATTGTCCATGAAATCTTCCACAGGACCTAGTCCATGACTACCAGTACAATGTGTGACAGTGGTTACTTCCCTTTGCAAATAGTCATTCCTAACCGGCAAAGAAATGGGAGAAGGCGTTATAGAAGACACAGAAACACACTGACAGCAATAAGAGAGTGAGTAAGAGCAAAATTAAGATATAGACAGAAATAGGATAGACAAATAGGACAGACAGACAGACAGACAGACAGACAGACAGACAGACAGACAGACAGACAGACAGACAGACAGACAGACAGACAGACAGACAGACAGACAGACAGACAGACAGACAGACAGACAGAAAAGCTGGCAGGTAGGCAGGCAGCCAGGCCGACAGACAGACAGAGGCTGAAAGACGGTAAGAAGGAAAGACAGATTGAATGAAAGCAATAGAGAAAGAGATTTAGATAAAGACCAAAATAGGATGGACGGACAGACAGACAGACAGACAGACAGACAGACAGACAGACAGACAGACAGACAGACAGACAGACAGACAGACAGACAGACAGACAGACAGACAGACAGACAGACAGACAGACAGACAGACAGACAGACAGACAGACAGACGGGCTGGAATAAAGATAGTCATACAGATAGACAGAAGAAAACCCAGATTGAGAAGGGATCATGTGAATGAGAGAGCCAGGGGAACCCATGAGGATTTCACACAGAGGCTAGTCTCTGTGTGCTAATGCAGCGGGAAAAGTGGACTATGACATATTGATCATAACACTCACCAGCTCATTGCTACCATTCATGTAAATGCAGAAATATGTTCTTCCCGGCTGAAAGATGAAAATCCACAAAAGCTGAATGGCTTAACTTTGACCTGCTGATACAGCATTTTGAGATTCAGATGCATGTGATTCATCAACAAATAGTCCTACTATAAATATATCATCTTCAGCAAAATGCAATTGATAATTAGATCAATTTAGGCAATTGATCAATTGCCAATGCCTCAGATGGATTAGGAAATGATTGTGCCAATCAGAAAACAGTATAGGCGAAAATCAATAAAAAAAAAACTATTTACCCCCAAAAAAGGGTCAGAGGGCGAAGAATACAAAATATTGAGAAAATTGTATTGAATAATATATTTATGGATATTTTTTATTCAGGATAAACGTTTTTACAATGTTTTCATCAAAAGTAATATTATTTAGAACACCTATCAAACAAATTAACACATATTTTAGTAACTCCACAATACATTAGCTATTTTGAAGAATATGGGTGTAGCCTCTGTTAATTTATTTATGATTCAATTAATAAATTGTCTCCTTGTGCTCGAGCCTGTCTGCACTATTCCTGCTTATCAAGAGCAAGACGTCAGCTGATGAAATACGTCACCGGCCATCCAGGAAGTTCACCCTCCAGTCAGTGAAGTGAAGGCAGAGAACCGAAACAACTGTACCGAGTAAAGTGTCGGATCACATCCAGCAGTCAAGGCGTAATATCCTCATGTATTCATAATAGCCACATGCCGCGATTTCTTTGGACGGGGGAGAAACCCCTCAACCACTCAATTTATGAGTTTCTTGCCATGGAGAAGTTTTTTCCTGAAGAGACAACTTCGAATGGGAAACTGGAGATTTTCTGACAAGTTTAATTATTTCCACCAAAACTTTTCGAACTAAAAAAAAAATGGCCCACAGGAGACATGCCCTCTTATGGCTATTTTTCTTCCGTTTATGTATCGACAATTGTGACGGACACTTTACGATTCCGCTCAAAATATACCTTGGGAAGTTCAACTTTTCTCGGGATGTAGACCTGACACCTCTGCAGCAAACACCAGGCGTGGGCGGAAAGCTGCTTTCTTTGGCCTCTGACCCCGCAGGTATAGTCAACTTTTTAGATATGGTCAACAACTTGGAAGGCGACTCGGGGAGAGGCTACTACATTGAGATGTCCATAGGCACCCCTGCTCAAAAGGTATGGTTCGTTCATCTCCATTTACTGTTATGAGCTCACTGTGGTCTAAAGTCGCTGTATTCTGTTATTAATGGAAAAGGGAAACGCAAAAAATGTGGATCATTTCAAGTTTGTTTTATAAACTCTTTTTTAACCTATTTTGTATAAAGTATAACTGTATTTATCCTGGATTCAATATTAATAAGAACATTTGGTCCATAGGTCTCATCATAAAATGCAATTTGTTTCTCATTGATCTCATCTCCATTGTTCCTCGTCTCCATATGAACACGTGACCCCTGGACGCTAAGGGGTGCTGCTGGGTGAATGCTTGAATGCCTGCTATTGTAGGATACGATAATCTCCCCCCAAAATAATACAAATAAACACACAGTGTAATAACCAGGCAAAGTGAGGACACTATTCACCAGATAGGAGGACTGGGCCTGTAGGATAAAGGGGGGTCTATTATGTAGGACAGCCTGGGGGGGGGGGGTCCTCCAGCCAGACTAACATCCCTGCTCACATGCACTCACATGACGCCTGCCTTGAGGAGGGCCGCTGCTTCTCTCAGGAGCAGGCAGCTGACTGGGATTAGGAGGCCCCCGGCAGATCTGTACTGTTCTCTGATCAGGAGGAGTTGGTCCCCCTGCATTTCTGCACGAACATATTTTAGTGTTTGATTGCGTTTTCAATGAGTCTCACAAAATCAACAGGGCAAAAGTGTACAATCTGCAATTACTATTCATAATTTAGTCATTCATTAGTGTTGAAGCTTGTGAAAATTACATAAGGAAGTCAATCGGCCATTGTTCTTGAGCGTCAAGTAAGAAAGATCCGAGCTTTTTAATACTCTTTCGGCGGCACAGCCCATGGTCAAAAAGGCATGACCTTTATTCTCGCCCTTGGCTCACTTTGTGTTTGCCTCAGAGGGAAATGGGGAATATTAAAGCAGCATATTATCTATTAGGTTGTTTATCAAATTATGTCTGCTTGTTCACATCAGTGTGTATTTGCTAGAGCATTATCTGCTATATAATGTACTGTTTTTGTACAATAGTCGTTTTTTTCATTCATTAAACGTAACCCTTCCAAGTAGCCTATGCAGAAATATAGATTTCCTAGAAACTCATATATATTGATAAAGATAAAGATAGATGGATGGATATAAATCCCTCCTCTACAATGAGGCAAATATTACTACACCATTAAATGCCAACTAATGTGCACTCTGAGGATATAAATAGCAATATTACCTTTGCATAAAAACAAAAACAAATGAGATCCCACAGCCGATGGAATCATCCAATTAATTTCCCCTCAGTTTGTTTAGGTCGTTTAAAAATACCCTCTTTTATCTCAACTCCAATTTTATTACACCCAGGATAAAATAACAAGCGGTGTGATTACACCGGACCCGCTTTTAAATGAGACGCTATTCAAATGAGCCACTAATTGACCCATCTGTTAGCAAGGCGGAGAGACATCGGCTGGAGCACCTCACATCTGCTAATTGGTACAAACAGGTAGCAGATGCACGCTGCCACCAGCCAGCCACAGCCAATTAGCCAGGGAAAGCTGCGCGACATGGGGGCTTGTGTTGGCGGCAGCAGCTGTGATGGTGGTGGAGGCATTTGCCTGAGGCTCATCGGGCTGGCTACGGCAAGGAAAAAAAAACGGTTTGATTGGTAAAGGTTAGAGAAACAGGGGTTAAGGACTCCGCTGCCACTTCCATAAACAGGCTTGATAATGGGGGGGGGGGGGGGATGCACAAACGAATGGGTGGATGCCCGGGCCAATGAGCAGGAACTTATAAGCCTGGCAGTGACAGAAGGGGCCAACCAGGCCTTCTAAGGGCCAACTTAACGAGCATGTAACGCAGCATTCATCGCGGCACAATGGTTTTAATTAAACCTGCATGGCCATACTTAACAGGTTGGATGAAAATTCATTTTGGTTCATTGTACCAATATTGAAGGCAATGTAGACAATTCACCATTGCATTTTTCTCATGGTTTAAGAAACACTTCCTGCCCGGCCAGTCTTGGCACTGGCAGAATGAGGATGAGTCAGGTTATTGTAACTTGGACATGTGGAATGGATTCGTTGCAGTCACATTTCTCGGACAGCCAGCCCACAGCTAGTTCATTGACTGTGTCAAAGCCACCATAGGGAAAGGAGTTGGGGAATTTGATCCAACCTGTGCATCTCATTCAGCTGGATAGTCCTGTTAAACTTCCACAATAATAAACGGCCAAACCCTCGCGTTGGGACAACGTCTAATCACCGCTAATACACTTTAAAGCTGAACTGGAATGACAAGCACCCTCCTCTGTAGGAGATTTATCGGCGCTCCGAGGTCGGATGGCCATTTACGGCTGGTTTAACACTGGGGGATGTTTGGTTAGGAGTGTTTATTGGTCCAGCTGGCCACTGTGAGGACCGTGGACATGCCAGAATTCTATTAGTTAATTACAACTTCCTTTCCCACCCAAGTCAATGGCAGGGAGGCAACATTATATATCCTTTGTCAACACCGATGTTCACGTGAACCATCGCATGGATGGCAGCCAGGACAGGATGGCAGGGAATGGTTTCCATAAATCCTCTGGTCCCAGAGTCTCTGATTAGATGATAACATTGTTATACTGTATTTTGACTTCAGGGTACAAATACGGTGCAATTAAAAGATGGCTGGTGATCTCCTAGTCCCGTGACACCAGACAATCTGAGATCTCTCTCTCTCTACAGATTCAGGGGATTTCCAAATGCAAGTTAGCGGTTTGAATGGTGGGGAGAATGGCCGCGTACAGACCTACGCCCCTCACATTTTGAAATGATGCTGTTCCCCCCCCCCCCCCCATTTCTCCTCAGCAGTAGAACAAACCAGGGACATAGTGAATCATTTTGTTACACGCAGAGAGCATTTTGGATGTTCCGAAGAGCAGCGTCACGCCGTCACATTATTTGATTGTGTTTTGATCAAATGTGTGCTCAGGCCACAAGATTGGTGAAATTAAGGATTTCCGGCAAATGTTTCCATATTTTTGCCCAGGATGAGGAAGACCTGTCGGTAGGACTGTTTTTACAAGCACACATGACTTCTGCGTATCACGGCTAAAATATGATGACTGCCTTATTATAACCTTTGAATGATTCTGCAAGGCAGGTTATTATTTTTTAACTCTCATTGTTTCTATTGTATTTGATCCAAACCATATTGTACCTGAATGTCTAGTAGATTCAAATTGAGCAATATTAATCTCCTATTAAGTATTGCATCTCCCACAGGAGGATTAAGAAAGGGCTTACCACTTAACCTTTCTGCGCACAAACTCCAAAGTCCAGAAACTAACCAAGCCTTGTGTTTTTCAGCTCAACATCCTGGTAGACACGGGCAGCAGTAACTTTGCAGTGGCGTCAACCCCACACCCGTTCATCACACACTACTTCAACACTAGCCTGTAAGTCCCCGTCGCAATGCAAACACATCATACAAAGGTAATGGGTGTGTTTGTGTGTGTACCTAAGTGAAAGCTTTATTGTGTCTCTATTTGTTTGGGTTAATATACAGACACACTTATACATACTTATTAATTAATGTTTACCATACTTGACTGTCTGTTGAGTCTGCTTTAACAATACGTGGGAGCATCAAATCAACATATCGCTTGTGTGTACCTTTTCAGCTCCACAACCTTCCGGCCCACTGGCCGGACTGTTGCCGTGAGGTACACCCAGGGCAACTGGGAGGGCGGGCTAGGCATAGACCGGGTCTCCATCCCCAAGGGACCCAGTCAGACCATCATCATCAACATCGCTGCCATCACCGCCTCTGAGGGCTTCTACCTTCCTGGGGTGAACTGGCAAGGCATTCTGGGCATGGCGTACCCACTCCTGGCCCGGGTAAGTAGAGTGTGTTAATATTGGACTGAATGAAGGAAGGAAGGAAGGTTCTTAAAATTAAGAAGCACCGTTTGAAATTGCATGCAAATGAAATGATTGCTGGCTATGTTATATGATGTTAGCTGGTTACACAATTGTTTTAGATAAGTTTACTTTATTCAAGTAAAGCATTTGTTTTTTTAAACCAGTTCTTGTGGGTTGATGATTAGTTTTGGCCTCTAGCCTGCTGCTAAACATGATCAAAGAACCATCCAACACATCTACATTGCGCTACAGCACAGCGGATGTCACATATACTGTATGCGCGTCACTAGGAATGCTACAGGGGAAAACGCTCTGCAGCGGGAGGAGGAGAACGGGGGGTCGGGTAAGTCAACCTCGGCTCAAATGATGAGTTCAGAGGGATTCTCCCTCCGGCAGCGGTCGGGGAGATCAAAAACTCAAACGGAAGACATCCTCACACTGACCACTTTGTGTCTCGAATGCCTCAATTGATACTTTGGCCCGGTCTGCCTCGGTGCTATTAGGCATGCATCACATGCACTAATCCAGCTGGTGGCATGAAAAAAAACCCTACTAAAACTATGGCGGGCTCACAAAGACACATAACGATTCAGTCAGGGCGAAAGGAACCTATGACCGTACTGCACTCATTTTGTTGGCTACTCATTTAGACTTATCTATGCCCCACCCCTCCAGGCACACACACCATGCGTTTAATTTATGACGTTTCTTTCTTGCTGCCATTTGAATAAACCAAATCTCTTTTTGCTCATGGAGTGGTGGTTGATGGAGCCGTTCTGAAAACAAGGCAGCAAACAAGGTGGTTGGAACAACCACGTCATGTTTGGTTGTTGCGATGGCAACCTTGGCAACAACTGTGGAGGGACAACACTGAAACAAGGAGGGCGATTCAGTGGACAATTCTTAAACCACATCCGAGTTCTTAACTCACCCCAATCCGATTCATTTTATTGGCCTAATTTCCAACTGAACTATTTCTTTATTAAAAGTGCAGAGTGTAGAATTTAGTTGCTGCTAGCGGAACAGACTTGGCAGGAATAAAATCAAACTTTTATAGGTAGGTTTTAAGTGGATAATGTCATGAAAATAAGAATTAAAGTCAATTTTATCATAAGGAGCGGGTAATCTTCCACATTGGCCACCATGCTACACCACCATGTTCCTACAGTAGCCCGGAATGGCCAAACGGCTCTTGAGTGATTGCGTTTTCAAGTCAAACAAAAAAATTCAACATATTCTAGGAAGAAGGGGGGTGTGCTATCCCCATGGCTACGATGAGGGGCGATGGAAGCAGTTGGTTGCAATCTGCAACCTCACCGCTAGAAGTTTAGGCCATGTTGGCCCTTTAAGCTGTGTTATATCTTGAATGAAAGAGTATCAATAGAGGACTCCATCCATATCAATCAACTTTTGGATACTAATTGTCCGTACATTTCAAAAGAACAAGTAAGGCAACGTGCTGTCTGCTCCATCTCCTTGGGCCCCCCCTGCAGCCAGACTCCTCGGTGGAGCCCTTCTTCAACTCCGTAGTGCGGCAGACGGGCATCCCGGACATCTTCTCCCTCCAGATGTGTGGCGCGGGGGTCTCTGCCGGCGGCGCCACCGACCCCCCCGGGGGCAGCCTGGTGAGTAGACCGCGGCACCGCCGCCGGCGTTGGCTGAGGAAACGATTCCGATCACAGGCTGTTGCGCTCTATGCATAAATGATCAGCGGTTTATCTTCGCTTAATTTTTAAACAGCCAGACATAAGCGGCGCCGCGGGGGGGGGGGGGGGGGGGGGGGATCGGAGAGGCTCGCTGTGTTGGCAGCACGCGACAGCTCTCGCCGAGGGCCCGCCTCCCGATGCGTTTGGCCCACTGGAGGCTCGCTCTCGTTAGCGTGGGGCTAATGACGCTGAGATCCCACACTGCTGTGAGCAGGGCTGTGGCACTCGGCCAGGCGGCTCGCTGCCCTCATGTGCTGTAGAGGAAGAGATGGATGAGGTATGTGTGTGTGTGTGTGCGTGTGTGTGCGTGTGTGTGTGCAGGCACCTGTGTTTGTGTGCGTGCCTACATGCACCTGTTTGTGTGTGTGTATGTATGCGCACATGCATCTGTGTTTGTGTGCGTGCGCACATGCAGCTGTGTGTGCGTGCGTGCGTGCGTGCGCGCGCTTGCATTTGTAGCTTCTGGCTTATTATCTACCGTACTCTGCTGCCAGGATACACATGCAAGGATAAAGCCCGGGCCAAAGATAACCGCTTGTCGGGTTCCCAGAGTGCTGCTGTTTCCCCAGCCGGCAACGCAGTGAGCACAGCCCTGTTGTTTGTTCCAACTCCCAGATCATGGGCGGGGCTGAGCCCACGCTGTACCGGGGCGTCATGTGGTACACTCCCATCAAGGAGGAGTGGTACTACCAGGTGGAGGTGTTGAAGCTGGAGGTGGGAGAGCAGGGTCTGAACCTGGACTGCAGCGAGGTAAACCCGTGGCCTGGCCTTTGCTGCTTGAATCGTGACCAAAAATAACTGAGGCTGTGTTCAAGTTTTGAATGCAGAAAATAGTGACATTTATCAACACTGGTATGAAATATGTGTAGGAAAAGGTAAGATTCGAAATTCACGTGAGGTTTGGGCAAGAAACATTCTAGAATTAATTTATTCTCACTTAATTAGTATCATTGAAGCTAAAACAGGGAAATAAACTGTAAAACTCTTGAGTGAAAGTGTCAAATCCCATGTATCTAGAATGGTAACAACAGTGACCTATTTAACCCACTCTCACCCCCCCATTTGTCATCATAGTATAACATGGACAAAGCCATCGTGGACAGTGGAACGACCCTGCTGCGACTTCCTGCCAATGTGTTTAACGCGGTGGTGGACGCCATCACGCGGACCTCTATGGTGCGTTAGCTTCTCTGCTCTACGCGTACACAGCCGTGATACCGTCACATTGCCGCTGTCTGTAATGTGTGGAGTGGGAAATGTAGTTCTTAAGTCTTTCTCTTGAACATATCTTAATGCTAAAGATTGGAAAGATTCTCATTCCATTCATTTTGATGTTGTCGTGCCTTTGTGTCCACTGACCTGGCTTCCGTGCTGTGTCCGCCCGCGTTCGGTCTCTTTTCTCCCCCCCCAGATCCAGGACTTCTCCTCTGGCTTCTGGGAGGGCACCAAGCTGGCCTGCTGGATGAAGGGGGAGACACCCTGGAGGTTCTTCCCAAAGATCTCCATCTACCTGAGGGCCAGCAACACCAGCGAGTCCTTCCGCATCACCATCCTCCCACAGGTACACATGCACACGCACAAATGCAGTAACGCAAGCGCCGACTCTATAACCCACGGTGCAAGTGACTGTTTCGATTGGTCCATCCCCCAGCTGTACATTCAGCCAATCACAGACGTGGACAGCACGCTGGACTGCTTCCGCTTCGGCGTTTCCTCGTCGGCCAACGGCCTGGTGATCGGGGCCACGGTCATGGAGGGCTTCTACGTGGTGTTCGACCGCGCACAGAAGAGGGTTGGCTTCGCCGTGAGCAGCTGTGCAGGTGAGGTGGTGGGGGGGGGGGGGTCCCTGTACAAGGCAGAGGGCATAAGTGCTACTCTCTGTGGTTGCAGCTGCCATATTGTCTCTACCTTTTAGCCAAGAGACAGGCTCAAAAGATAAATAAGAAAAATTGCCTGTTTTTCCCCTCTGTGTTCAAAGGCTAAATGTTGCACTGTTTGTGGAGCTAAAACAGATGCATTTAATATGCCCTGGTCCCAAGAAGTCACGTAAAAGATTTAATTTGGAAATGTAAAAATTGGCTCTACATAAAAACGTAAATATCTCAACTTAATCCAGAAACCTCTTCATCAAAAAATAAAAGTTGGTTCGTGATTATTTTAATATGCTCATGAATAAATTACACAGCTGAACAGCTACTTTTTAGTCTACCATGTGAATGTCCACCTTGGCCAGGGAGGTGTCCTGGGGGGCAAATTAAAGTACAAACAACACCGTTGTTATTACAATGAGCAAACTGTATCAGAGACAAACACTGGCCTAAAGCCTCAAGAAGTCTTTGCCGTGTGACTGGAAATATTTTAATTCCTGGGGGGGGGGGGGGGGAAGGTTCAATAAGGTCATATGACATGACTTCCTGTTTAATGTCATAACCCAGTGTGCTGCGCCTCGTGCTGACACAGTAGTAACCAAAACACAACCACCTTTGTGGCTGCAGAGAGAAAATAGGATAACAGGATGGGGACCTGTATGAGAAATAATTTCAGCTATTAGTTATTTATTAAAGATTCACTTTATTTATTCAAGTCTCCCGCCTATCAATTAGTTCATAAACTGGGAGATGGTTTTAGAGCGAATTAATTGAAGCATGGTTGCTTTAATGCTTGGGTCATTTTCACGTGACTTAAATGTCCAATTTAACTAGAAAACAGAAAATTCTCCTTTTTAAAATTTCTTGTTGACATTTAGCTCAGCTCCCCTTGAGGTAATTATTAAAACATAATCATCTGTATTGTTTAACACCACTTTTATTTCTCAAAACATTGCATTTCCTCAGCTGATGTTTAGCTATGCAACTTACTAGGTTTACCTGTTGACCCCTCCTCTACATATGACATTAATTAATCTGTGTGTCGAGTTTAGGTTTATCAGCGTAAACTACACATTCAAGGTTTGCCTGTGTGATTATGATCCTCTGCGTACTCGACGCAGGACTTTTAAAGAACTCCCGTGTCACGGTGTGCGTCAGACGCTCAACCTGTTGTGGTGCCTGGTCCACAGTGAGCGGGGGCACGGAGCTGTCGGAGATCGCCGGGCCCTTCTCGGCGTCCGACGTGGGGGCGGACTGCGCCAGGGGGTCCCTGAACGAGCCCCTGCTGTGGGTCATCTCCTACGCCATGATGGCCTTGTGCGCCACCATCCTCCTCACCCTGCTGCTGCTGCTGGTGATGCCCTGCCGCCGGCGCCACCGCTCGGGGGACATCACGGACCAGTCGTCGCTGGTGCGCCACCGGATCAAGTGACTGAGGCGAGGGTCTGCCACCACCGGGACCTCCACCGGCAGCGGCCCCCCCGCCGCCGCCATCCCCACCGCCGCCGCCGCCGAGCGGGGCCAGCAGCAGGAGGCGGCGGTGGCGGCGGCGGTGGCGGTGCTGGGGGCCCAGTTTGCGGAGCCCAGACAGCAGGGCGGCAGGGTGGCGGGCGTGGTCTGAGACCCCCCGCCCCTCCCACCCTCTCGTTGGACCATGACAATCGGCCAGACTGCAGCTGGTACGCTGTTGGCAGACCTGGTTTCTAGTTCTCTTTTTCGGGACCCTTCAGGGTCACGGCAAACGCGTCACTTTGGACGACCTGTGAAATCACTGCTAATCAAGTCAAGCGGCCGTTGATTTGTAAGGCGAGTATTCCAATGAATTATCTCAGAAAGTGTCCCCTTCTAGGGAGGCTGCACCATGAAGAATAATATTCTATATGTGTAAGGGCTAAGAATAATATTTTTGACATGAAGGAGTCCATTTAGTGCCTTGTATTTATATGTTTTCTATTGTAAACGTCTTCCGGTGAGATGCTTGTTACAGGCATTGGGATGAAAGACCGATGATGTCTACACACTGCTTGTAATACATTTAGGTCCAAGTGCTCCTCTTGTGTGGAGGAATTGATCAATGACTTGAGACTTAACTTAATTGCACTTTGCATTTAAAGCTGATAACACATTTACTATTACTGAAGATTCACTTTGCTATGGGTGTGGAGTCTGTAATTCAGAGGAATGTTTCTTTTTTTTAATTTACATTTTCACTTTTAATTGTACTAACACTGTGTGTAGAATTTGGATAATGAACTATTTTGATTGGTTTTTGGAGGTGGCTATGGCCCTTAAATTCCCCAGGGCATATTTGTACCATAGTAATTATGCAAATCACAATTACATGCCAAAGAATGTGTGGAAAGCCGATAAACAAAAAGCGTCCGGTTGGGGCAGCCAGGCCTGGTGCACGGAAATGTTCAAAGCCACCGGCTCACTGTTAAGGACAGTGACCAGGTATAGCTATGTCTTTTCGCCACCATGTTTCAGACCAGTTTTGCCTTTAGAACCAATGAATTCCGCACACTTAGTTTACATTACCTTTGTAAAGTCCCTTTAAAAAAACAGGTCTTAACTGTAATACCACAGCTAAGATGGTGCAATACATCACATGGCAGCTTAACCGGCTTTGTGTATTTGATCTTGTGACCCGAGAATGAGTTTGTGGAACACTATGAAATCCTATTGTGTGCCAAAAGTATGTTTTAAAACTTTACAACCACTTGGGGCAGGTAGAATTTAAGTATAGAGCGTGAGTTTCTTTCCTGTGCCAAAATGAACACTTCAATTAAATAAATAAGAGTAAACTGAATCAGGAAGATAACACATCCAGATATTGTATTTGTGTACAAACAATGGAGGGTGTTCATTTCTCAGTGGCGTTATGTTTGGGAGTGACACCCTGTGTTAGCTCATGGCTCATTATCTGGGTACAATCTGCACTCACTTTATACTGACAGGAAAAATAAGGATGCTTCATAATAACAACTTTTAATCTACGAATACAATAACATTTTACCTTGAGCTTTTGACAAAACCAGTGCGTTACAATACACTACTCATACACACTACAATGCATTTTGCTTGTCAAATACTTACAACAAAATGGCATTTAAATACAAGTAAAAAAATACATCTGTACAAAGGTTCATGGGCTTGAATATCAGCCCAAAAATATTGCTAAAAACTCTTACGCTACCCAATCAAGACGCCAGAATGGATTCGTCGTCAGACTTCTACAGGAGAGGAAATCAGAGGGAGCGGCCATTAGAACATATTGGTCAACACCATTCATCTCACTGCTGAACACACCAGAGACCTCTCCCACCTTCATCTGTCGCTGGATCCAGCCCAGGAAATGGCTAACGTTGCCGAAGACACCGGGTTTGTCGGACAGGTCGTCCTGCCCTCCCCAGCTTGCGTCCCCCACCAAACGCCACATACCGTCCTCCGCACACACCAGAGGGCCTCCGCCGTCACCCTGGAAACCAATTGATAAACACACAGAAGGCTGCTGTACATACTGAGGTACTCTGGTAAATGGTCATGAAAATAATTATTCTGCACCATTGGTCTCTTGGGTCTCATAAGAATGGCACTCTGCAGCTGATGTTCACCCAGGCCTAAGAGCCTGATCATGTTAAAAATGGAAGACTTTAAAATCCAAATATATATAAAAATAATATATAAAAGTTATTGTTTAATGTACCACATAATGAACATTATATTACATCTTGTCTCAGTCTAGAATTCAAACATACATATAAAACAAAACTGCAGGGCAACAGCTAAGCCTTGTTTTTTCTGAATAGTTACGAGATACTCTTAAGAAGATGAATTGATTCGTGAAAATAGGAAGGGGATTTTCTTTCTACAGTAGTCAGTCAACATAGTGTTTATTTGAAACATTTACAGACACTTCCTTATGCTTGCTAGTTCTGGCCAATACCTTGATTACAGATCAACATTCCAGACTTTATTATTTGTAGTAGGCCCAATACAATTTTTCAGGTTCATACAATTTTTTGCATTTGTTGTTATCCTAGGAGACACCTGTGGTCGCCCCTACTATTACACCGCTGTGATGAAAGCCTATTGAGCTAGAGAAGGCCTATGACGTCTTTAAAGTTGTGTGATACCCATCACATCGAATAAACACTTGAAACGTATAAAAACATGATGTAGTCTAATCAGTGGTGGACATGCATCACTCAAAACCCTTTAGGAGACACATTTCAGGTCACGCATCGGTCTGTGCATGCATGTGTCTGCATGTGTGTGTGCAAGCGTGTTCTTGCATGGGCTTGTTTGGATTTATTTGGTAGTTTGTAGTTTATTTGACAGTGCATGTGCTGGGTCCTACCTGGGATATGCTGTGTTCCCCCTTCATGCGTTGAGCACATATCATATCCTGGGTTATCCTGCCTTCGTAGACGTGGGTGCTGTTACAGGTCTCGCTGTCCACCAGCTCTACAGCAGCCTCCATCAGGCGCAGAGTGTCTGAAAACACACACACAAGTTACTTGTTAATGGGGAGAGATTGGATGTCAGGTCACAATTTGTCCCGGATAATATTACAATTATCATTTATCATCACATATTCTCATCAGCATCTGACCTTCATTTGGTGCTCCACCGAACCACAGCACAGAGCAGTTCTGAGATGGGATGATGTCCACTCCCGTGTTGGGGAGACACACAGCTCCGATATCACTAGACACTTGGAAGGGAAACAAAATTAAGAAATTCAATTATTTTCACCTCGTTAGTGGAACTAGGTGCGCCTGAGGTGCACCTGCCCTACTGTTCACCAGGCCTGACTTCAGCGGCTCTTGTTGGTTTAGGCACATTCCCTTCTTTCTACCGTTGATAGATGAAAAGGGCCTCTACACAATACATGCCTTATTTGATGCCTTATTTAAGATTTATATTGCGGCACCTTATGCATTTAATTGAAGCATCCCTCTTCTTTACTTCCCTTTGGGTTTGTTCGTCGTTTGAGATTGAAACTGAGATTACGGACAATGAAAATAAAGTCGACTTTAAATCATTGTAACTACTTGGTTACACTCTGTTCACAGGTAAAGTTATTAGAAAGAGTTATTTTATTCTATATACAGTACATTATAATATATTGAGTATGTCCTCTTGTGAACTAGTGTGTTACATGCTTAATGTTATGGAAATAACCATGAGAATAATAATAATGAATAATTAATTAATGAGGGGACCCCCACCCGTGATGTTCAGGGGCCCGGACAGCCGGACCAGGGCTATATCGTTCTGCATGGTCAGTCTGCTGAAGCCCTCGTGGGCCACGATGCCGCTCACAGGGTGGGGGGGGCTGAACAGGTTGTCCCTGGACTTCTCTACCCCAGCATAAACAGTCCAGTCCTCAGGGTGGAGGTCACTGCAGGAGCAGAGGAGACAGGGGCTGGGGGCTCAAGGTGGTTCAGGGTGAAAGCCAATCATATTTAAAGACTTGAACACACATGTGCCTCCGTCATGTCCTACGCTCATATTACCTATCCATGAGAGAATATTCTGGAAACTGTTAACACTAGCCATTAGCTCATTTGTTGATGACAATCCATGATAGAAATAAATATTTTTTCGCCAAAAGGAAAATCTCCATGTTTTTATTTTGAGGTGTACCATCGTCAGTCAAACAAACGTAAACACTGAGCAGATCTTAAGGAAAATCGATATGAATCATGGTTTGATTCATTCTAGCGTACACAACACAAACCCCCGTCACGGGAGGCCTACACACACAGACGCCCACTCACCTAACCACACAGTGTGCCGCGCTGACCACCCAGCGGGGGGCGATGATGGCTCCTCCACAGCGGTGCACGCCCCCCAACCGCAGACTGACCACCCAGGGCCAGTCCCCCCGGACCCCCTGCGGCTGCTGGTCCAGACGGCCAGAGCCCCCCGTCCCCCTGCCACAGTCTGAGGGCAGAAGGGCTCCTTCAGACGGCCGCAGTGGCGACCCGCGTCCGTCTGGACGTTGACTAAAACGCTTGAGATTAGAGGTCGAATTTCTCCTCTCTTTTATTCTATATTTTACGTGATCCGATTGATTTCGTGTTTCTTTGTTATTATTTAGAATGATATACTTTCATTCAATTATTCTCACCCAAACACGTGAGGTTAATAAAGGGTTATACAGTATTACCTTACCACATGTTATTTGAATTATTCCTTGCGTTAAACGACAAGGCTGGATACAGTGAAAACAGTATCACAATAAATATGCCTAAATACAGATTATTTTTGATTGAGAGTGGTAAGGGGGGGAGGGGAGGACTGCTCACCGATGCAACGCAAGGTCACCAGTCTGTTGTCGGGACATGTATCACTGCAGATGAGACAAAAACCAAAAGTAATACTTTGTAATCCATTGTTTATTTTATTTGTGAGTGAGTGAGTGAGTGAGGGAGTGAGCGAGTGAGTGAGCGAGCGAGTGAGTGAGTGAGTGAGCGAGTGAGTGAGTGAGTGTGGTCTAGCATTACTACCTTTGACCAGCAGGGGGCTCTTACCTGAGGACAAGCTGTTGAAGTAAGGCCACTTCGGGGCTCCACCCAGGTCTGGCGGTGAAGCACCCCCGATCAGACCACCCCTGCTGCTGTCCTGACGCCACATAGGTGCTCCTACCCAGCACAACACATTGTTATATATAATCAGTCATGGGAGTTTAATGAAAGAAAATATGAGTTAAAGGGTCGAAAGATAAATGCATTAAAACGCATTAAACACCAAATGTCAACAAAAATGTACTGCACACAAAAAAAGGACACAAAAAAAGGTATTTTTCATCATAGTTATTACAAGTGTACAAAATAATAAAATATAATGCCTATAATATTCATTGTCAGAATTATACACTGTATATTCGATCAGAATATATATTTATGGATTCCCTCCACGAGGGGCTACTTCATCAGTCTATCAGTATGCCATGCGTTAACATTGTCCTTACGGGTCGTATCCCATCAGCTGACAGCTGGCCCGGCCCTGGTGGTCCGTCCAGCCCTGGGAGCACACGCTCCTCCACGAGCCGGTCTGTGAGGAGTAGGCCTGCAGCAGGGAGCTGGGGCCGTACAGCCTCACTGCACAGACACCAGGAAGAACACAGCATGAGCACCCAACCCCTGGCCCCGCTCACTGCATCACTCCATCCGAGGTTTAGTGGGGGGGCAGAGGAGGTACCATCCAATATTTTAATTTATATTTCAATTAGTGATGTAGGGCCTTAAACGTTACCCTCCTCCCACCCTGTGTTGTAGTGGGGCTCATTAGGCCAACGTCTACATGTGTTTTTTGCCACAGCAGCTAATTTTTCTCTCTCTCTCTCTTCTCTCCTCTCTCTCTCTCTCTCTCTCTCTCTCTCTCTCTCTCCTCTCTCTCTCTCTCTCTCTCTCTCTCTTCTCTCTCTCTCTCTCTCTCTCTCTCTCTCTCTCTCTCTCTCTCTCTCTCTCTCTCCCTCCCCCCCCCCCCCAGCGGAGCAGCACACTAACGTTTCTAATTTATGCAATAAACACTATTGTCTTTACATCTTGTGTATATTTTGCGTTTGGATTTTTCTTATGTTTAATTAACGTTGTCTAATAACAACTATATATATACATTACCGTTGACCACTGAGAGTCGAAGCCCTGACAAATAGACTATCCTGCTATGTTATACAGAGGAAACCTGTCATCAATTAATGTTATATATATATATATATATATATATATATATATATATATATATATATATAACTTATATACACATAGACCCCTGCCACAGTCCATATTGAACATCATGTTACACGTGTGTGTGTGTGTGTGTGTGTGTGTGTGTGTGTGTGTGTGTGTGTGTGTGTGTGTGTGTGTGTGTGTGTGTGTGTGTGTGTGTGTATCGATTTACACGTACAGCAGGAGGATTCATCCTGGCCTCCCCGACAGTCTCTGACGCCGTCACACCACTGGGACTTCCAGACACAGCCAACGTCGCCACACGCCACGCCCCTTACGCAGGGAGACGACCCTGCACAGCACACAGCACACATCAATGGACACCTGTGTGTGGGACTCATGACAAGGTGATGTATGTGTGACCCATAGGATATTATCAATTGTCATTACGTTTATTCCACATTATCACCCCCCCCACACACACACACACACACACACACACACACACACACACACACACACACACACACACACACACACATACACACACAATGACAGATAGACACAGAGACAGACACACCCCCACCCCAAAACCTTCGAATATTACATTAGTTGTAAGTATACACGTACGCTCCGCTGTACTTACAGTAGTAACCAAAGAGGACACCAGCCACCAGTAGCAGAAGAAGCAGGCTATAGATTACAGCCATAAGGTAGCGGCCACACCAGTGTCTAACGCCTGCAGAGATACAGCGTGACCATGGGAAGATTAAGAAATAAAACCGATGTTATGCAAGTACACCATATTTCATCAATTTTTCTTAATGTATACTATCCTTTTATTGCTAATTGCAGAACAAACTAAACGGTTGAAGTGCAGTTACCAATACTTAGATACCAAAAATTGATATGCAAATATATACATTTTCTAAATAAAATCTGCTTTTACAAACACAATAATGTAGTTCTATATCGTACCTTTGTTCTTAGGGTCTGAGTATAGGACCAGAGGTGCTGAAGGAGCACGCGGTGGCTCTAGATGGTGAACGTACTGCGGCTCCTGCTTGGACGGGTCAAGAGATTAGTTCATACCCGCTGATGACAGGACGCTCTAGGTCCACGTACTGAGAGTATTCAGTAGATCATGGATGGATTTACAGCCAAACAGGAATAGTGTTGGATGGATTTCCTTAAAATTGTGGTCCCTTTATTTTTAATCATGTAAAAGACGGCTAATTTGGATAAGTTACATTTTTTTTATAATTAAAGAATACAAATTGCAGCTCACCTGATTGGTTGTCATTTTGTGTGTTCCCTTAGGAAATCAAAAACCTTATAGTAAGTTCCCACAACTCTGCGGTTGTCTCTGATCTCTCGAACCACCTGTAGCAATAAGGAGTATTTGACCACTTGTAGCGGACACACCTCGTCTATTGTGAGAGAGAGCGAGAGAGAGCACACATTTAAGACAAAAGGGGATGTTCTGCAGGACGTTGGTGGCTTTTATTGTGAAACCAAAGGACCACTTTTCAGTGGGGCATGTATGCAAAGTTCACAAGTCATTTTTAATTATTTTGTAAAATCTTGATTTAAATTATAAAGTTATAGTATAACAGGAAGGAAGAAGGGTGACAACATTTATAAAAAAAAACAGAGCGAAGTTATTAGTTATTACAAGTTATTACAATTTTACACATTCTCTTTGTACATTTGGGGTTTAAACAGAAACGGTCTTTTAATAATAACAGTCAAGTTTGGTCTCTATTTGGGCCGGGGATTGGTCACAGGGCAAAAAAGGACGGCAGTCAGAATAAAATGAAACTTATGCATTTATAAAGGAGGTGCAACACACCCTTCAATACACCCACTTAAGGTATCTTTTCTTTTCAAACTAATTGTAATTAGTTTTACATTCAATTTATTACTCGAATAAAGTTGTCTCACTCTCGCGTAAAAATCTAAGCTTTGGTATATATTACAAAAACAAAATGGACGATATCTATAGCTAGGTTCAAAAATAAACACAAATAAACGCTGGATGGTGTGCTGTGGTCCCACGCCTCAGCCCGGGGGTGAGGCAGACCCGTTCTCTCCCACGTCCCTCTTTGAGTGCAGCGGTCATCAGAAACCTACGGACTTGGTTCACCGGCTTGTGGTCACCCGGCGATACATTTCTCAATAATGACTACAGAGAGGTTAACCGTCTCAAATAACATGCAGCTGTTATTTACCTGGATCAAATGTAATGTCCTGTTGCATAGCACCGCATGCTCCAAAGCAGCCACCTACAGCTAAATGATTACACCTGGGAAGTAGGAACTTTGACAACGTCAAAGTAGACAGAAGACTGAACACGGGACCATATACATCTATATATATATATATATATATAAAAGTCTTACATTCTGCTGCCAGATCAAAACAAACAATTACCAACATAGCTGGCCATGACTCTACTGGTTAAGCTACTCTACTTGCCATGACTTTACTGGTAATGGTACTCTACTGGCCGTGACTCTACTGGTCATGGTACTCTACTGGTAAGGCTACTCTACTGGTCGTGACTCTACTGGTAATGCTACTCTACTGGTCATGGTACTCTACCGGTAATACTACTCTACTGGTCGTGACTCTACTGGTAATGCTACTCTACTGGTCATGGTACTCTGGTAATGCTACTCTACTGGTCATGGTATTCTACCGGTAACACTACTCTACTGGTCATGACTCTACTGGCTGTAACTCTACTGGTAATGGTACTCTACTGGTAAGGCTACTCTACTGGTCATGGTACTCTACTGGTAATACTACTCTACTGGTCGTGACTCTACTGGTAATGCTACTCTACTGGTCATGGTACTCTGGTAATGCTACTCTACTGGTCATGGTACTCTGGTAATGCTACTCTACTGGTCATGGTACTCTGGTAATGCTACTCTACTGGTCATGGTATTCTACCGGTAACACTACTCTACTGGTCGTGACTCTACTGGTAAAGGCATCAGGTTTGATTTGCACTATGGTTAAAGATACAAAGATAGTTGCAGCACACCACCACCACCACCACCCCGTCCCCACCCGTCTACACCCAGGCCTGCCATCCGGAGAAGAGCCGACTGAGGTTGGTGGGGTCCATGGCCTGCTGGATGAGCAGGTTGACCTGCCCCCCCACACTGAGCACCGCCCCCTCCTCCACCCCCTTCAGCTTATCCTGGAGCCGCAGCAGCACCCGCTCCGCCACCTTGTTGAAGCTCTGGCTGTCACTGCTGAGGAGGGGGAGACAGGGGGGAGAGACAGGGGAGAGAGAGACAGGGGAGAGAGAGAGAGAGAGAGACAGGGGAAGAGAGAGAGAGAGAGAGAGAGAGAGGAGGAGGGGAGAGAGAGAGAGAGAGAGAGAGAGAGAGAGAGAGAGAGAGAGAGAGAGAGAGAAGAGAGAAGAGAGGGAGAGAGAGAGAGAGAGAGAAGAGAGAGAGAGAGAGAGAGAGAGAGAGAGAGAAGAGAGAGAGGAGAGAGAGAGAGAGAGAGAGAGAGAGAGAGAGAGAGAGAGAGAGAGAGAGAGAGAGAGAGAGAGAGAGAGAGTTTGATTGTTTGATGATAGAATGAATAGATATACAACTAGGACAAACACATGGACGGTCTAAGACCAAAAAATTTGAATTTGCCATTTTGTTGTAAACAACAAGTCCACATTTCTGCTGCATGCCTTTGTTACCAAGAACCCCATACAGTCCCCCTTCTTCCTTCCTCATACAGTAACCTTAAGTCAAACCAAGATCCACCATGAGCATTAAACACGACCTATCTTCACTTACACGCCCCAATGAGAACTGGTCCTTCGGTTTCACAAAAAAGGCCACAACCCTACACTCCTTCAGAACACCCCTTTGTGTCTTAAATGCTCTCTCTCCCCCCCTCTCCCGCTCACACACCCACCTGCCCTTGGCGTGGTGGTCTATGTCGTCGGCCCCCAGGGTGGGGTGCAGCGTGGCGTTGAGCTCCTGCTGCTCTACGTGCTGCAGCTGGAAGGCCTTCAGGGGGTTCATGGTCCAGTCGAACAGCGGGTCGTACAGCAGCACCTGGGGCGGGAGGCGGTGGGGGGGCAGCAGGAGGGGTTAGGGCTGGACGGACAACGGGGTGGTGGCCCTGGCATCAAGGGTGTAGAAACCTAATTCTGACTACTGTACAGTGACCCATTGGGCGTCCTACCTCGACAATGGTGAGGACCGCTTCTTGGGAGGTCCTCATCACCTCCATGGTCTTCTCACAGCATCTGATCGTTGACAACCAAATACGTATATTATGGTATAGAATACTGACGTCATCAGGAGCTGCATGCAATTATTGACCTGAACAAGCCATCGGTGTGACAAGGTCAGCCCAAGTGTTTGGGAGGCTTTGAAAATCAGCTTTGAGCAACAGATTCCTCCTGCCCTTTCAGGAAGACGTCATCATACGTCATGCAGTTTTGATGCAACAACACAATTTCAGTTTGTAGATGGCTGATGAGAGGGGTCTCAGTTTGGGGGTCTCACCTCCTGAACACCCCCTCCACCCCGGTGATGCCCATGCCATCCACCATGTCCCGGGTCAGCCGGAAGGGAACCGTCTCCGGGGTGGGCAGGATCTTGCCCTGCTCAAAGGCCACGCCTTCAAAGAGACGGACAGGACAGAAACCCAATGACTGAGACAGGCCTGGTCCCGACTGTTATTCCTAAGGCAGTGTCCAGAAGAAAAGCGCCTATGCTATTTATCATACCTAATCTAAATGTAGCGGTTTCTTACCCAAGTCAATATGGATGAGCTCTGCGGTCTGCTCGTCGATCAGAATGTTCTGGATGTGCCGGTCACCCAGTCCTACGATGTAACCCACTGAGGAGAAAAACACAAGACTGCAGGAATGAGCTCCTATACGAACGCATCACTCACACAAGCACAGTTCATTTCCTGCACTAAAGAAGCCTGCGCATCCTCAGCTTTAACAATATAGCCATCATATTGCGTGGCCATACCTTGGTATTAATAATTATAAAGTAGAATTAACTCAAGGTTGGGTGTAGGAATGTTCATATAAATACAAAAATAGTCCTCTATTTTCTGAAAGAAGTTAATATACATCTTTTTCATCCTGTTGTGTGAGACATGACCGTACATGAGTCAGTGACAGACACAGCTAGTAAAGTAGTAAAGTAGGAGTAAAGTAAAGTAGTAGTAAAGTGATGTTATTAACCCCCCCCCCCCCCCCCCCGCCCCGTTACGGGTGCGTACCGATGGAGGAGGTGGCCACGCTGCGGGTGTAGGCCAGCCTCTTCTCCATCCACACGGCCGGGTCCAGGAAGCGCTCCATGCAGAAGTAGCGGAAGACGGGCCGGAAGTGTCCGCACACCTCGCTGTAGGCCGTCAGCTTCCCCTCCAGGCCCTGCCGTACCCGCCTCCTACGGGGTTGGGAGGGGTTTAGTCTCCAACTAAAAGACTCAAAGCTTAGGCGAGCCAATTTAACGAACACATCGGCCCGCCTCCACTTTATATTTATAAACGTTACATTTTGTATTCTTTATGCTCCTTTCATAGTCTCCCCTTGCCTATAACCACTAAGATACATATTCAATCATCCCCATTCCTACATTCTTTGGAATGCAGCGAGTGTTGGATTATCATTATTTATAAAACGGAAAGGTGAAATCCGGCGATCTGATTGGCTGTTAACCGTGGTATATTGAGCATATACCACGGCTACTATTCTAAAAAGCCTTATCGCAGCATATCATTCCGCAAGCAACAATGTCTCCATGGCAACAACCAACTGTTACAGTAGGAGGCTAGGTAGCAAAAGTAGCCGAAGTGTTTGACAAGGTTAATAAATTGACTAAATTCGTTGAATTGACATGTTTAAGGTTAACTTTCACCTCCGGATAGGGTTAACAATGGTAGAGGGGACTGAGGAGTGACCTGCTCCTGAAGAAAAAGGCGAGAAAAAGAGACATGCAGAGCTAACGTCCGGAAAGGAGGGACTATTTTTTTCATAATGGGGCTATTTTATCAGTTAGGTAGGCTAATTTGTGATTTTTTTATTTTTTTTGTACCTGAAATTGATTGCGTATTCCTCTTTCATATTGCCGTTATTGGTAACCGTATACCACTCCAAGGGGGTTGTCGTCCCTCCGCTTCGCGTCGGGCCGAACAACGCCCCTTAGCCGTGGTATAATGAGCATATACCACGGCCTGTCGTGATATATTGCTTAAATACACTACCGGTCAAAAGTTTGGGGTCACTTAGTATTGTCCTCCTTTTTAAAGAAAAGCACTTTTTTTTCCAATGAAGATAACACTAAATCTATCAGAATTACAGTCTAGATATTGATAATGTGGTCAATGACTATTCTGGCTGAAAAAGGCTGATTTTTAATGAAATATCTGCACAGGTTCCAGCATGGATCACTCCTGTGTTCTTATGGTACATTGTTGACTCATCTTGTTAAAAGCCTAATGGATGATTAGAAAACACTTGTGCAATTATGTTAGCAGAGCTGAAATCTGTTGAATATAAGTGTGAGTTTTCATGGAAAACATGAAATTGTCTGGGTGACCCCAATCTTTAGATCAGTAGTGTACATTTTTGATGGTCTTGAAATATTTTTGCCACTTATTTTGGTATTTTTCTAAACAACCTGACATCTCCTGTCCCGTTTTTGTCGTTTGTCATGTCACACGTAGCGCATCTGTTCAGAATGAGTTATACAGTGTAATACAGTGAATAAGCCCAGTTTACACTCTCAGGCGTCAGGGTCAGACTCCTAGTGGAAACATCCTCGACGTTCGCCGTCCCCCTGTAGACCTCTGCGGGCCTGATATAGACCCCAGCAGCAGTGTGAGAGTGAGGGGGGCTCAGCGCTCACCATCATCTTCTTCCGGCAGGCCATGTTGGTCCAGTCCCGGGGCCTGAAGCGCCCGTGGGCCCCCTTCTGGGCGTCCACCAGGAACTCCCCGATGGGCACCGTGCCCGAGCACCACTCCAGCACACCGCTCCTCTGGGAGAAGGGGACCACCTGGGAGAGGGGGGGGGGGGGGCGGCATTACTCAAGAGTCAGACCACCGCTTGTCCATCATGACCGAGAACATACCCCTACGGGAGTTGAAATTGGGATCATTGAAAGTGGGATCATTGAGGATCATTGAAAGTGGGAAAAGGGGGAAAAATATATGAAAGAAAAGGTGAAAGAAGGAGAACACAGGAGTTGGTGTCTTCTGTATAATCTTGAAAATCATTCTGTCTGTGTTGGTTGATTCTGGAGCAACATTGAAAGCAGTCACTGTGTTTAAAAGTAAACAAAGAGAAAGTTCAAGCAGATGAAGTTACTGGATCATTTTTAAGGCATTTTTCTGGTCATGATGATAGTGTATCGTTGGTCTTGTGTGAGGAGACGTTGGAAATGGGATCAGTTCCTCAGAAAAGGCCACAGCCCTGCGTGCTGCAGCAGCCAGAGAGACAGCCAGAGAGCGCCCCTGTTGCGGCGTCACCTTGTATCTGCGGATGTGGAGCTTCCTGCGGCGCGTCTCGGCGTTGCGCTGCAGCAGCGTGGAGCACATGGAGAACACCTGCTGCATCACCGCGTCCTGCCGCAGGTCGTCCTGGCCCTGAGGGCAACGGTCATCGTTAGGACACCCCGTTGCATGCTTAACATTTCCTGTGGATTCCCAGAATTGACCAATTCTTACATCCTGAGATGCTTCCTATTTTGTTTTATTTTTAACGAATAAATTGTAAAGAAAATCTTTTTCATATTGTATTATTCGATTTTATTAAGACTTGTTTGTTAAATGTCTTTAATTAAAAAAAACACATAGGTTTACTGATTGGCCCCCAGATCTTCCCTGAAATGTTGGAAGTAGTTTCGAAGTAATGTTGTTAGCCTGGAATTTTCCGTAGGAATGCTTTGTTTTTACAACAAAAGCACACAATGAATACATGTGTAACTAACCTCTTATCTCCCACAGTGACAAGAACACAAACAGGGTTAATTATTACCGCAAAGCAAACCAATCAAAGAAGTGAAGTCTTAGCTATTATCGTCAGGCACGGCTGACAAGCTAATAACACACTCAAACACCTTTAAATACACATCAAACCCATACTTCACTCAGGTATGAAGTACGCACACAAGTGTAGGATAAACACAACAAGTCACGCGGGTTTGCATTCTTTCTCTTTCACTTGCTCTCTCTTTCATCTCTCACTCTGGCACACGCCAGAACCAGGAACCAAACCTGGGGCCGGGGCCCTCGGGTGGGGCCCTCCCCCCTCCCTCCCCAAACAGATCCAAAAATCCACCTCTCCCCTCTCCTTTGAAGCCTCACTAAAAACACTTCTCTTAACATCCAACTCTCCTCACATTCATGTCCCTCTTTCTCCCCATTTGTAGGCTTTCAGATGTTCCTATGTGACTTTCTAATGAAGTTCTGCTGATTGTTTTTGCTCCTGTATTTTGCGCCTTGTGGATAATGTCTTTGAGTACTTAGTAAAGTGCAATAAATAGAAAACGATTATTATTATTACTACAAGGAAAGACACACGCACACGCGCACACACACACACACACACACACACACACACACACACACACACACACACACACACACACACCTTGACCAGCTGTCGGTGGCTCCTGCCGTCCGAGCCCACACAGTCGATGATCTTGGGCAGGTTGACTCCCCCGACAAGGCGGTACTGGGGCTTGAAGGAGCGTATGGTGACCACGTTGTCATAGCAACCCGACGGATCTACCTACAGGCATCAACAACACGCGCCCTTTGATACAACAATCGCACTGTGACTCAGGACAGTTGCGACCATCATCACAGTATTGACAATGTGAATGTCCCAAAATCCATGGCTTTTGGTGTGTCAACTTATTTCATCGATTTACTGTATCCATATGTCTATATTCTTGTGCCGTTATGGAGGGGAGAGTTAACATAGACAGCGGGTCGAAGAAGAGAGGGAATGACGAGTCGGACATGGGTCGCAACAGGGCAGGTCGCCTATGTGGTTATAAGGCAGTGTTTGTAATGAAAGGTTATATCACATCTAAAGCAGTCAAGAATCATGACTCAAAAGTAAATGGTTACGCACCCTAATCTCCACAGTGGGAATGGTGACCTCTGCCAGGTCTTGTATTTTCATGATGGGTTGATCAGCAGGAATGGGAAGAGGCTCTGTGAAGTAACGCGTCAAGACACACCACACCGAATGATCGCACTGCCAGAAGTATGGATATGAACCCGACCTCGCAGGCTTGGTAACAAACAAAAGGAAGCAAAACTTGCTGAATAAATAAAATTAGCATAACCTCTAGACAGAACGCACATAATATACAGACACACTGAGCTGGCTTTCTTGCGTGGAGTTACACAGAAAAATAAAGAACACGCGCACACACGCACACACACACACACGCACACACGCACGCGCACGCACACGCGCGCACGCGCACGCGCACGCACACACACACAGGCTTGATGAACTCACTCTTCTCCTGCTTGTGTCTGCTGGCGTCCATGTAGGCCAGGGTGATGTACGCATCACACAAGTACTCCATGCCCTTCAGCATTGCGCCCCTCTTCTTCCTCACCATGCTGATGATCTTCCGGGCCACCTCTGACCGCTCCTGTAGCCCCGGCACACATGACCATCAACCAGGGATCCCAGGCCGGGACATCCCATGTAGTACAGAATGTTCTCGCGTATTAGTAGTAGGGGACTTTTATCACCTTGTTACTTTGCTTGTTAAAGGGAAAAGGTACTAACATGGACGTCTACATGTTGTATAAATATTTGATTTATTCGACCTTCATTGATTCAACAACGTTTCATATTTTTCAGGGGACCCCTGAGTGCACTTTGCACAAATACAACACTAGACAAGACAAACGCTGGACAAGACGATACAGGCACATGACCTGAACATATACAATGACACACTCAATGTACTCAAATGTACAGTTGAGTCCACGACTCCACATACGAACAGTACAAACACTTCATAGACATTCGATAACTGATGATGGCTGGGAGAACGGCCGCATACTCTGGACGGACAGAACCATGGCATGCTCCGGACAGACGGACGGACGGACGGACAGACAGACAGACGGACGGACAGAGGGACAGACAGACAGACAGAGGGACAGACAGACGGAGAGAAGTCCTACCAGGTCCAGCAGTGAGGGCTGTGACGGCGTGTTCTTGGACAGCCGGGACTTGCTGGTGAAGCTGGCGTCCTTGTTGGCGTTGACCAGAGCCAGGATGATGAACAGTGTGTGGTGGGGGTGCTGAAGGCACGCACGCAGGATCAGCTGTCAACGCCACACAAACAACAACAACAACAACAATGGCCATGAAGCACGCCATGAAGGCAGGAGGACCTCGGAACTTACACACTAACCAATAATCCTTAAGGCGATAAGACGGATGAACTATTCAAACTATCTCAACCAACGCCATTATAGGCTTTTATAGTATTCTTATGCATGCAGTCCATTTTTTTATCGAAATTGCTCCAACATTTACTGCTATATATATATATGTGCATTTGAGCTATCAGTTTTGGTTGTTAGGTGGCGGAAATTATAAATAGCTTAGTTACAATTTTGATTGGACTTGAAATGCATGAGGACGCTTGTTAAGTAAATATCATGAAACCTCCTCTACTTGTGATAATGATCCCTATCTCAGCACATTTCAGTGATCAGATGCCCTCCATTAAAGGGCTGCCTCACGTCATTGAGGACGTCATGGAAGCCCACGTCCTCTGCGGTGTCGGTGGACATCTTGGTGCCCATGCGGGCCGCCAGCTGGTACATTAGGGGCAGGAACTTATGGGAGGGGATCCTCTTCACTCCGACCTGCCACACACACACACACTCTCAGCTCACACCACATGAAGAACCGACAAGAAGGGCTGCATGCTTGTGTGTGAAAAAAGGTTAACTTTGTAAATCGATATACAATGTAAGAAGTATAAATAGAAAATGTGAAATAACGAGTGAGTGTGCAACCCTGCACGCGTTTATTTATCAAGCGTGTGTAAAATGTTATTTTATTTAAACCGCTGTGCGTGTGTGTTTGTATGTTTGTCTTGGTGTGTGTGTGTCTTTGTATTTGTGTCTTTGGTGTATCTTTGTGTGCGTGTGTGTCTTTTCATGCGTGTCTTTGCGCGTGTGTGTGTGTCATTGTGTGCGTGTGTATGTGTATCTTTGCGTGTGTCTTTGCGTGTGTATGTGTCTTTGCCTGTTTGTGTGTGTGTGTGTCTTTGGGTGTGTGTGTATGTCTTTTCGTGTGTGTGTATGTGTCTTTGTGTGTGTGAAAGTGTGTGTCATTGCACGTATGTGTGTGTGTGTCTTTGCACGTGTGTGTGTGTGTCTTTGTGAGCGCACGCAGATGTGCGTGACTTTGCGTGCGTGTGTGTGTGCGTGTCTCTTTGCGTGCGTGCGAGCCCCGCCCACCTTCATCATGGCGTTGACCTCCCTGAGGTCGGCGTTCTCCAGCCACAGCGAGGCCAGGCGGAACACCCAGTCGTCGTGCTGCTCGCCCTCCGCCAGGCAGTGGACGTAGTTGTCCACCGCCTTGCACAGGAAGCGCCGCCGGTCCGCCTGCAGGTTGGACAGCGCCAGCTCATCCATCTTCAGCTCCTTCTCTAGTTTCACAGTGTACCTGGAGGGAGGGGGAGGAGAGGGAGGGAGGGAGGGGGAGGGGAAGGGACGGAGGGAGGAGGGAGCGGGAGGGAGGGGGAGGGAGGGAGGGAGGAGGGAGAGGGAGGGAGAGGGAGAGGGAGGGAGGGGGAGAGAGAGAGAGGGAGAGGGAGGGGGAGGGAGAGCAGTGGAGTGAGCTTACAAAACAAGCTTACAAAATGGCCTCATGCTTCCTACAGTCTGCATCCCGGTCACATGTAGAGCTTGATGAAGAGGCTAAGTGAGAAGAAACAAAGCTGACGTGATACGTCTGTGATTACACTCGTTAAAGATCTTGTCACAGGGACAGATCAATACGTTTCGTTGAGTTGGAGAGATAACGCAACACTTTCTAACGCAAAAGTGGAAGCATCCCGTCCCACTATATTTCATTGCATTATCGTTGTGGGTGCTGTCTGAAATATATGTGTCCCTGGCTGCCAACCAACTTCACTGTTAAGGGATAATAAATAACATCATCAATAAATGATAACCAAAATAAAGAGGTCTTGTGTGTGTTTATTGAGGCCTTGCAGCATATGCAGTTATACGACCAGGTGTGAGTGTTAATAGCCATTACAAGTTGTTACAAATTCTGCCCTTTCCTGTGCCTTAGTGACATCCCAAGTGGGAGTGTCCACCTAGATGCATGATGGATAGAGAAGCAACATTTTCTACTCGTAATGGCTAATCATACTCGCATGTGGTGGTATAATAGCGACCCTTTAAACATTGCTTAACACTATAGAACGTACTGGTATGCTTATGCTTGTGTCGGCGGGCCTCTGGTGCACTTGTAGTAAAACAAAACGTATCTCCTGTGAGTGCAGACCTGTTGCTGTCAATGTTGTGCTCCTTCATCAGGTCCACCTCCGCCTTGGCTTTCTCCAACAGCACCTGCTTGTTCTCAAACGCAGAGGAGCGCATGTATTTTTCGATGGTCTGGTACTGGAAGTCGGAGAAGCGTGCCAGGGACAGGAAGGCCTTGGTCCGCTGGCTCTGTAGCCGGGGGTCCTGGTCGCCCGAGTTAGCCTGCAGCACCTCTACTGCCTGGGAGGGGGACGGATGTGTTGGAATATATAGAGTAGAGTGACCCTGGATCCTGACCAAATAAAACTAGTCATCATGTAGAATCACCTGCACACAGAGGGTTGAATGTATTATGTATTACTTCACTGTCATCCCACAATAAGGCATGCTTTAGGACAGCTTTGAACACAGAGTAAATATAGTTATTACAGTGATAACGTAATAATGCATGTGGTTAATGACCACCAGCTAAGGGAGCACGGTAGAGGAGTGGTTAAGCTGTCAAGACTCCCAGCGAAGGGTACTTGGTTCAATCCCCTCATCCCAGAACATCCGCAGTCAAACATGTGAGCATTCTTGAGGAGGATGTGTAGCCCCACCTTGAAGAACGAAGCAGCAATGAAAAACAACATAGTAGTTTTCCTGTTACCGGTAGTATTCATTTGGTTGCAACCTAACTGCTAGATGCCACTAAGTCCTCGACACTGCACCAATGGCCTGACTAAAGTTCTTGAATGAATCTTTGAAAACATTTCTACAGATAACAACAATCTCACTTCTCTCTCTGTAGTATTGGGTATTTGCAGAACCTTGTGTGTCATAGGAGCATGCGACTCTCTCTCTACAGCAGACAAGCAGGCTCTTTACCCTCTCCAGGTAATTCTCCAGGATGACTCCAGGACTCTCCAGGCAGCTCTCCGCCAGCCAGTTACCACACAGCCTCATGCTCTCTGTGTAGACAGGAACCAATGCTGGGTTCATATCCACCTGGAGCGAGCACACACACACACACACACACACACACACACACACACACACACACACACACACACACACACACACACACACACACACACACACACACACACACACACACACACACACACACACACACACACACACACACACACACAAATTACTTGCAAGAAGATACTCTGATGTTTTAGATTTCTTTCAGCATTTCAACACTTGTTGTATTATTATTTGGTATACTTAATAGCATGGTACACAGCATTATGCTTTTAGAAAAAAGTCGATTGTTCATCTTAGAGATTGTCCTTTTCGTACATATTGCAGTATACAAGTGATGATGATGTGTCTGTGTGTGTGTATGGAAGAGTGAGTGAGTGAGTGAGTGTGTGAGTGAGTGTGTATGTATATGAGTGTGTGTCCCCCTGACCTGCCCCTCTAGCGTGTTGATCATCTCCTTGAGGAGGCCCAGGGCGGGACCCTGTTCGCCTTTGGCCCAGAACACCTGGGCTTCCTCCAGTTGCCACGACGACGAGGCGGCGGCCGTTGGGGCCGCTCCGCTTGCGAGCTGCCTCATCTGGTACACGGCCCGCTCCGCCAGCTGGACAGGGCCGGTAGGGCACATAAAGGCCAGAGCGAGTTGCAATTAAAACGGTTGTCATTTACCTATGCTTGCTTGCATTTTGTACTACACAGTGCAATGACAATAACATTGAAATCCTTCCAGAGCTTTGCTCATCCCTTCCTTAACCTTTCCCAGCCCTAAGATCACATTGACAGTTCAATGCATTAACAGTTTGAGCTCCATTATTTTTATTATTTACAGATATCATCACCATTGTGGATTTAGAAGTTCATCACAAAGAAATTGCCAAAAAAAAGTACAGCATGACCTCTTGTACATTATATATTCTTTAGTGTTATCCCAACTAGCTATAACTCTTACCTACGTCAACATGCCGTCTTTAGCATGCAACATTTAGGTAGATCATATGGCAGACACTTTACACGCTACTTTAATGACCCTCATTACAATTGGAACAAGACTACCCACAGACTCTAAGTTATAAGTAGCATTCAGGCAATCCAAAGAGGACACGGTACCTGTGTGTTCCCGGCGGTGCGCGCCAGCTGGCAGAGCTCCATGAGGTGGTTGTTGAGCACCGAGCTGAGGAACAAGGTGCTGTCGGGGTCTCCCGCCCGGGCCAGCAGGGTCTGCATGGTCACGGATCGCAGGGCCAGGATGGGCTCCACCAGGGGGAAGTCGCTGTCGGCCAGCAGCTGGGAGTGCTGCCCCCACTGCCTGCACACCTCGGCCAGGGTGGTGTCCGAGAGGGGTCTGGGTGGAACCACAACGCAGTCACCGCCGTCATTCTGAATGTGCTTAAACGCTCCTACTCCCTAGGTGCCCAAACCCCCAACAATGATACTGTTGAGAGGGGCGACTTGCCCCCCGACTCGTGTAGTCTGGTGGGAACTGAGACTGAAGCCGGCAACAACGGCGGGAACAGCCACTGCGAAGAAACCAGCGGCCCGTACTTCGTATCCAATGACTTAAATCAGTATTTTACAAATCTTGTTATATGTGGACTGAAGGGAGAGTAAGTAACCCTATATGAGATTGTTAGGGGGAATATGCGGGTTATCTTTAGCAAAAAACATGGCCATTAAAAGGAAGATCTTTATTAGTGCAGAATATTCATTTTATTTGTAACATAAATAAATTATCAAATGTTAACGCTAAGATGAATGCCAATGCCAATGTATTGGGGATACTCATTATATAATAAGTGATATCTTGAAGTTTTCCCACGCTTATTATTTATTATCGTCTCATCAGCGCCCTCACCTGGAGAAGAGCTGCCTCACACTCTGGAGCTCCCCCAGGCTCTGGAGGTTCCTCACAGCAGGGTAGAGGGAGGAGACGGCCTCCAGGCTGCCCCGGCACAGCTCCTCCACCTCCGCACCCCTGTTCACACACACACACACACACACACACACACACACACACACACACACACACACACACACACACACACACACACACACACACACACACACACACACACACACACACACACACACACACACACACAGAGAGGAAAACAAACACGTTTAGTCACAATGTGTAACCTTATATTCAATGTATTCAAAAATTGTATAATTCATCAACTCTTCTCCCCACCTTGCATACTTCAGGGTGCGGTCAAACATTGAGAACTCTTTATCGTTCAGAGCCAGCAAGGCCCCGAACACAGACTCGTTGAAGCCAGGGCTGGCTTTCTCACTCCTGGAAACAACAACACATTTATAACGGCCATAGAAAGCCATATACAGCCAGCGCTTCATGTATCTTGTACGTCCTGGCACTTAATGGACACACTTATTGTATGTCGTATTTAGTTATAGTACTTAGTTATGTAGAATCTTATCCTAGCCATCTTTGTTGTACATGGGGAAGTGGTTAACCTAGCAATTTGAGTTCGCCCTGCTCAAGGGTCTGGAGAAGAGCAATACATTTCTTTCTGCTTCCGATACGCTTTTGCGGGAGCCAATCACCAAGCTGGCTTTTCCCCGTTGCGCGCTATTGGCTGGTTTAACACAATGACGACAGGGAAGCGACGGTAAGCAGCCAATCGCGTACAGAGTCAGTTAAACAAGACCCGTTGATCACGCCTCTTGTGCTGGAGGAAATGACGGCAGCTTCCCCAGACCAACGTGCAATCTACGATCGAGCTTGGTCTGGCAATAGCCAGGCTAAATTGTTATTGTACTACTATAAAAAAAATAGGTACAGTAAGGATGTTCATAGAACCAAGTGTAAAGCACTTATGACAAATGTACTTATTGTAAGTCTCTTTGGATAAAAACATCTGCTAAATGCCCTAAATGTAAATATAGACGTTACACAGACAGACGACCATGTTGGTCCATTCCTCATCGTGTCCCAGACCCCAGAGACAACACACAAACCAGGACATGTTCCTGACCTCTCTGGCAGGTCACAGTCCCACTGGGTGTTCCTCCAGGCGGCCTGGAAGCGGAGCTCCCTCAGCTCGGACCCCCACTCCACGCCCTCACTGTCCAGCCCCCGCAGGTAGGTGGCCAGGACGCCGCTCAGACCAAAGTTCTGCAGGGCCTGCTCACCACGGCCGAGAGGGGCATCAGACACATGTTACCCACTGCATCATGTTGGGGAAGCAGATCTAACACTGTATATATGGAATGATAGGAAGTGAAATTATCTGTGCCTGACATTATCAAATACATTTGAAGACACCATAGACAACAATAAAAGGAGCGGAACTCGCACACCATGTAGCCGATGCAACAATACGTTTTTATTGCCTAAAAGTGTAAAGTGCTACCCAAAGTGCGTGTAAACGTTTTCAGTGCCATTCAGACCATCCTCAGTGCAAACATACAAAAGTTAAAACACTTCCTTATATAGACTACGCCTAGTTGGTGGCCGACATGTCAATCAAAAGGTCAGGTCGGTTGACGTGTTGACTAGACATTTTATAAAAAAGGCACCGCTCACCTATTTTCACTTTTCTTGACAACATACGTGGCCGGGCTCAAGCCTGAATTCAGGCACCACACCTGAACTCTATCAGTCCTGATGACGGATAGAATGAAGAAAGATTTAAGCAACCCGACGTACCTCTACAATCCCCACTTGTCGGGTGACCTCTGGCAGGGTGGAGTGGAGGTCGTAGGAGCTCAGGGCCTTCCCCCACATGGCCTCGTGTTCATAGGTTCGAATCCTGCAAGCGACAGAGAAGGAAGTGATTTGGTTTCACTGGACACTGGGCACCGATGCCTGAAGCGAAAAAAGACAGATGGAGAAGAGCAGGCAGGTGTTGTTGTGCCGGTGGGCCGCTGTCAGCGAGGTGGTCCGGGGGGGTGAACCGCGGTGTCTGTGATTGGTCACCTGGTGAGTGGGCTGCTCATCTTCTCCCCTCCGCAGCCATACAGACTGTCAGGCTCCCCGATGCAGCGGTAAACCTCCATCAGCAGCTCCTGCACACGCACACAAACCGTCAACGGGAAGCCAGACGGTCGGGACGCAGTAAAGCAAAAGAAAATCATGTTGAACACAGTTCAATAGTTGGAGAACATTTGAGGCTTTGAAACAACCTGAACATGGAATGCACCATTTATGACGCATTTCCAGTAGCACGGCTCGGCTCGATACGGCTCGGCATGGCTCGGCTCGGTTTGGTTGTGTTTCCATTACAACTGGTGCCTCCTCGACGTGGGCGGGGTCGTCATAACACGGCTGCGCGAAACCGCTGTGACGTCATTTACACGGCGCCGAGCAACGTACAAATCCGGAAGACCAGAACAACAACAACGCGTGGTGCCGTCGAAGCTCCCTCTGAATCCCATTCTTCCGGCAACCAGAGTCAGGAATGTCTGGACCTCCTCCACCGACCAAGGAGTGGATTTTTTCTGAGAAGCCATCTCGTTCCAAGTCAAAAAGCAGTAAAAAGTGGTGACTTGTCTCACGTCTTGTTTTTATTTACAATCTAGGCGGTCGTCGCGCGGTTATGACGCTTCCAGTGACGACACTCATCGGCCAATCAGTGGAAGGCAGTCGGCTGACGTCACGTTTTAGTAACGCTTCGGCTCGCTTGGAACCAGGGCTGAGGTGATACCAAAATGTACCCGGGTGCAGGTACTGCGTGCTAGTGGAAACACGCAAATAGCGCGCCGAGCCGAGCCGTACCGAGCCGAGCCGTGCTAGTGGAAATGCGCCATTAGATACCTTTTATAACAACGTAACGTGGGATATGTGTATATGGTAAGAGAATTACAACAAAAAAAAAGACACACATCTGACAACACATTCCCATGTAGGGACATGTATGACCAACATGTATGACCAACCTGTAGGCTGATGCCGTTGTCCTCCATGCTCTTCTGCGTCAGGCTGGAGATGGTGAAGGTCTGGCTGTGCTCCTCAAAGTTGATCCTGCGAGACGCTCTCGACCGGTCCCTGAAGACAACGCGCAGACGCAGACCCGGGTATGAAAACACAAGGATATCCACAGAGCCCCCACCCTCGCTCACAACAGAACACGGGCGGCGGTGACGTGCGACGTGTGCGGGCGGGCCGACCTGCGGCTCTCCTCTGTGCTGGCCTTGATCTTGTCCACGTAGATCTCGCTGTACAGCAGGGCCGTGAAGTGGGCCGAGCAGGCCTGGGCGGCCCGGGCCACCTCCAGGAAGTTGAGCTCCAGCCAGGAGTTGGTGTCGCCCACCGCACTGCTGGATCTGACGGCCCCGGAACGCACGTTGTTACGGTACGGTCGTGAAGTATGGATTCCAAAGCAAAAGTATGATATATACTGGACTATAGTCTATGCTGCGCCACGCACAGGACATGCATCAGTGCATTTTGCAGTACAATCGAAAAACAGACATTATTGCAATAGAATACAATACCTTATTACAGAAACTAACTAAAATACATTATTTAATTAGTTAATTGATAAATAAAATGTCTAAATTCACTGCAAACAAAAACAGACAAGCAAAATTCTAAAGTAGTCCATAGAAAATTACAATTACGTCCCGATAATAGCTTTAGTTCTATGTAACACTGATTATAGAGTCCCACCCGTCCGTGTCTACTGGTCTCTGCTGGTGTCTGAGGTAGTCCACCACTGACAGCATGGTCCTCAGAGAGGCTTTGTCCAGAGACCCCTGGATCACCATGTCTGAGTCTCCTGGCAGATCAACGATAACACAGTTTGATTAGAATAAACAAAAGCAGTATAATCCATTTCAGTAGGCACTAGGCTCCAGAAGAACAGGGGAAAACGCTAAAAGTTGAGTTTAGGTCGACATTTTGCAATTTTGCACTCTTGTGGATTGAAGGGAACGTTTTTAGAGACACAAAGTCAATAGCTGCAACAGATGCAGTTTGACACAGAGTGGTATCAATCCTTTATTTATAAAGTGGAGTGAGGCCAAGGCCCCCGGGGCCCTACCGGACTCCACGGGGAGCGGGGTGGCAGAGCGGCCCGAGGCCTGGCTGCTGCGGCAGCAGGACGTGAAGAAGTCCTGGACGTGGCGGGAGAGGAGCAGGCGCCAGGAGCCGTCGCGGTCCCCCTGCAAGATGGAGTGTACCACCAGGGGCAGCGCCCGCTGGCAGAAGTCTGCCCGCACCTGGGGGGACACGGAGGGGGGGGGGACAGAGCCTTACTGGGGCTCCTACAGCTGTGGCTGGATGACTGAGCTCCCAAAGGGTGCATTGATGCTGCACTGTGTTTGGATTTATTTTACCGACGCTGAGATGGCAGACTTGGAGGGAGGGTTGAAGTACTCACTAGGGGAAATAACTATTCAATAGATGTACTATAAGTACTATTATGCCCTGTAATACACTAAACATGAATTAACATTTAAACTGAATATCTGCAATAATCTCTCTATCTTATCTAGTTCTCGACTAATAAGGTACTTTATTATTCAAGAATAAGTAAGGGTGAGATCCATTACTTATTACTTATATCCATTACTTATTACTTATATCCATTACTGATTACTTATAACCATTATTTATTACTTATATATACTTTTCTGTATAGGATTCACCAGCATAATAAAATGAATTGAAACAAATCTTGTGGATCCCAGACCTCAGGGCGACCCTAAAGTGGCCCCTATGAGTCTCACGTCCTGGTACTGACCAGACACAGTGGCCGGGACAGCAGCAGCACGTGGTTGCGGACTCCACCGCTGTCCAGCAGGGTTGCACACAGGGTCTTGAGCCACCGCTTGTGGGCCCCCGCCTGGGGAACCCACAACTCCTGGCTCTCCAGCAGCTCCTTGGACTCCTCCGGACCGACCTCTGTGTTCCCGTCATCCAGCTGAACCATGCACACGGTAGAGAACGCAAATAAAGACCATCGGTTTGACCAACACAACTTCCTTTTAGTCAAAAGGTCAAACAAGCCTGTTGAGTTCTTATTCCAAAACTAACCTGAGCAGTTTGGGCAGCTATGACTGACCTGAACAGCACACATGCACACAGACCACAGCTCACACTTCGACCTGGCTGTGCTTTGCAGCATGCATTAAACGGCTAATGGGTTTTATTCAGCAGTAACAGCACGGCGTGGCGGTACCTTCTTCTTGGCTGTCCTGAACGGGTTGAGGTAGGCCAACATGGGGTCTTGCTTGTCCTTGTGCTGCTCCCAAAAGTCAGCCCCCGACTGAGTCCCCAGGATGTTCTTCACACACTGACCTGCGGCCTTCTTCACCTCAATACTGGTACACACACACACACACACACACACACACAACACACACACACACACACACACACACACACACACACACACACACACACACACACACACACACACACACACACACACACACACACACACACACAAATAACATGAATAATAATGCATTACATGGACAGAGACAAAAAACTTCATAGACTTATTAGACAAAGTAAATCAACAATCTAATCAATTGGGCAACACTTAGTGATTTGACTCTTTAATCCTGTACCTGTGGTGAGTGAGGGCGTGGTTCATGCAGTCCAGCAGGATGTAGAGGCCCTGGGCGTGGCTGGCGGGGAACAGGGTCACGGCCCGGGTGTAGAGGGGGTCTCTGCCGTGCAGCAGGGCGATGGTGGACAGGTCGATGGGACCCAGCTCTCCCAGGCAGCTCCCTGCCGCCTCTAGAAAGGTGAGGAGATCCAACTATTGACCAGGGGACATTTCCCTGGCGATACAGGCCCGTACTTTTTAGCGATTAAATGCATGATGGAAATGTTAATCATGCAACTTCTAGTCTGAGCTGACGCCTGAATAGAAATCGTACATGAAACTTTGTACCGTCTTATTCGATTATATCATGACATTTCAGTTTATTTCATTATTATTTACTCAGTCACAAATAAAGGTGAACAACGGGGGAAGTTTTCGGTTGGTTCTCAATATCTCCCATAGATAAGACTGATTGTATCAGGACCATAAACAGGGTATCTGCATGTTTCAGCAAGTCAAATTTAAGACTTTTTAAGACCTTTTTAATACCACCTTGAATGAAATTTAAGACCTAAAACACGCAATGGTGGGGGTTGGCAACAGACGCGAGCCAGCTACGGAAACGGACGTCTTCCAGCCAACTGTCCTTGAATTTGCACCTACCCATTGTCGCAGACTAGCTAGCAAGCACGCAGATAAACTTTTATATATGCAGCTAGCAAGAAAGAAGCCTCTCTACATGTCCTCCTGAAAAGTCACTCGAGAAAAAAAAATATATACTGTAAATAGTCCTGCCCCGACAAATTTAAGACCTTGAGGTACAGTATTTAAGACCAGCATATGACATTTGTAACGAATTTAAGACTTTCTAAGGCCTTAAATTTAGAAACATGAATTTAAGACTTTTTAAGACTTTTTAAGGATGAGCGGACACCCTGATAAAGTGTGTACAACTATATATAGTGCAATGCAGGGCTTGTACGTCAGGATGCATCATGGGATATCATGTTGGCGACACACCACCACAATGTGAGGTCTCAAGAGAGTTAGTAGCACTGTAACGTAAACGCACTGTAACCTAGGCTAATGAAAACTCCTAAGACTCACGTGAGAAGCATTGTTACAACATATAACTCTCCCCATAATGACAAATCATTTCACAAGGATAACTAACATCGATAGAGACGGCCAGACGGGGTACCTAGGATGTGGACTCCTCCAGGGTGGTTGGCTGCCACCTTACACAGATGGAGCAGACCGAGGATCAACTGCACCAGCACACTCTCTGAGGGCTCCTCTGGACACACACACACACACACACACACACACACCACACACACACACACACACACACACACACACACACGCACGCACGCACGCACGCACGCACACCACACACACACACACTCTTCAGGCTTGATGTAGGTATGTACAGCATTGAGAAACAGTTTACCTTTCCTCTAAAATGTGTTGCTGTTTAACTGAATTATCCTGCACTAAATAAAATAAATGATGCAAATATAACTAATAAGTAAGATGTTTGCAGAATTTTGGTTTAGGGAAAAAAATAGATGTAAATGTAGTTGTGTTTTAGTCAACTTTTTTGCAACCATAGCAGCCTCCAGAGTTCCTCCACCCCTGAAGCGTTCCTCCACCCCTGAAGCGTTCCTCCACCCCTGAAGCGTTCCTCACCATGGCACTCCTTCAGCAGCTCTCTGATGGCGGCCTTGTTCTGCCTCAGCTGCCTGCTCAGCTCCTTCAGACCCTCCAGTCGGGTCAGCGGCAGCGTGTCACAGGAAGTCACAGACAGGAAGTGCTCTATCTCCTGTTGGAAGAAGAGAGGCAAAGATGGATCCATGGCTTATAATAAGCTACCTGTTGTCTAAAGATACTAGAGGAACCTGGGAACTGGTGATCCATGACACAAACGCTGCTGGATGCTAGTGGGCAGCAGTGGCTCAAAAGGTAGAGCGGGTTTTCTGGCATCAGAAGGTTGCTGGTTCGATCCCTGGCTCTGCCTAGCTGTGTCGAGGTGTCTGAGGCTTCCACCACAGTTGGTATGAGAATATGTTTATGAAGGGGTTAACGTTAGGCAATACTTGTTGAGTGCTTTGAGTGACCACAGGTCTGAAAGTGCTACATAAATGAAGTCCATTTAGTGGGGACCAGAGAGAAATCAGACGTTCGAGAGCCCCGAAAATCACGAGATGGTATGAAAGGGAGCTATGGATAACATTTTATAAATGGAAGTCTGATGATGGAATATCAACACTCACTCAAAGTACTAAAATATACATCATGTTATTTTTTGTATATGTTGTGTCCATGGCAGTTTGAGTTACCTGTCGCAGAGTGAAGGTCCCGGAGCTGTATTTCAGCTCGTGCTGCACGGAGCGCAGCTCTTTAAACTCCCCGGGGCCGTCGGGGAAGGGCTCCAACCTGCAGATGGCGCTGCGCAGCTTCTCCTGGTTCTCCACCACGAGGAACCTCAAGAGGGAGAGAACCTAAAGGGCCAGAGAGGAATAGCATCTGAGCCCAGGCAAGGAGAGCCTGCTGCGACAAACACTGCTTGAAAAGCCCATTATCTACATCTAGAACATTCAGAAGAGATACCTCGGCTACTTCTTTTAAATCACATCTTAAAACCCATTTTTAAACACTGGCTTTCACCTGATGTGGTCTTTTATTTCATTTGAATGTAGCCTTTAATCTGGTTGGTTTTCTGTCCTCTCGTAATAATGTCCTGCTCCATTGTTCTAATTCTTCATATTCAAAGTGATTTACATCAAAAGATGCCCTTTATAAATAAAATGTATTATTGTACTATTATTACCACGAATTCCATGCAGTTAAAATGCGTATTTCAAATTCAAACTATTCCATCTATCGCATATATTTAAGTTTAAATCAATTCACCCAACATTCATATTTTTTAACTGAAACACTTTAAAAGAACAACAACGGCTGAAATAGGTTTCAGACCAGGCGTGGGGTCCCTCACCTGCTGTGAGATGGCCGGTCGGCTAGTCACCTGGGCAGTGAGAGTACCCAGGATCACCTGCAGGTGGCATTCCAGAGCGTCGGGGCAGAACTGCAGCGCGGCGCGGCACACAGCGGCCAGAAGGTCACAGCACAGCAGCAGGCTGCGGGTGGACACCTCGTCACACTGCTCCGGACTAGGAGAAGAAACCATTGGAAGAGTTTGTTTCAATAGAACCACCTTCTAACACAAAGGCCATACGTAGGGCTTGGCATGGACGGGAATCATGTGCATAAAATATGTTTCAAGGAAAATTAAAACCTTTAAGGTAAGAAGTTTAAGAAGAAACAAGAATGTTCTGTTGTGAGCGGATGTCTTCTTTATACTAATGTTTATGAAGCCATTTTGACAATTTTCCTAGAGCCGCAACATAATCTACTCCAACCCTCCAAAATAAAGCCGGTCTAAACCAAGGCATTTTTTTTTCAACACGTCACAGAAGAGGTAGGAGTTAGGCCTGCTCAGGGATGACTACAGGTAGACTGTGGGCCATGCAGAAGAACCTCTAGGTGGTGTCAAGCACCGTAACCACTGGGACTACACTGCCCCTTACAATATAAGGTGTGTGTGAATCCATCACTGCTACCACCAACGTTTTGGTCCAACTTTACGAAAAGTCTGTCTTGGCGTGTTTCTTCCTGTCCGAGCGTGTTTCAGCGCGTGGCGTAAACCCCACCTGCTGTTGAAGTGGTGTATGAGCGTGTTTCAGCGCGTGGCGTAAACCCCACCTGCTGTTGAAGTGGTGTATGAGCGTGTTTCAGCGCGTGGCGTAAACCCCACCTGCTGTTGAAGTGGTGTATGAGCGTCTTTCAGCGCGTGGCGTAAACCCCACCTGCTGTTGAAGTGGTGTATGAGCGTGTAGATGATGTCTCTCAGGACGAAGGCCCAGGCTCCCCCCAGGCCCTCCTCCATCTCCCCCAGCAGCAGGCCCACCAGCAGGTGGTACATCAGCAGGATGCGGTGGCGCTCGTAGCCGTTGGTGGTCTCCACCGCCTTCTCACACAGCGCCAGCAGGATCCTCTGGATGGAGATCTGGGAAATCCCACCGCCACGGTTGGGAGCGCGACGAGATGGACGAGGAAGGGGGAGAAATGGAGGAGAGGAAGAGTGAGGGATTTACAGTTTTGTATATTGGAGGGGGTTTTAGGATATAGATGGTAAGAAGACAAGAAAATCTACATTTTAAGTACTTCCTCTGGCAGTAGATTACTAGCTACAGACTAGATGGCTTATCTAGCAGTAGCCAGATTAAAAGTAATAGCAGAAGAGTGCCCAAAAAAAAGTTATGGACCAATTCACATAAAAAAAAAAAATATTATATATGACAAATATATTTTAACTTACAAAAGGATCGAAATACTGCACACAATTACAGACTATCCATCCCTTCCTGGGGGCCGTCATGGTGTTGTGAGTACACCATGTTTGCCCCCAATGAGGGATGACTCTGCTGTCTGATGTCTAACCCCTACCTGCTCTATAAGGACATGTATCTGTGTTCACTGTTAGTCATTTTGGATAAAACCGTTGCCTCAATGAGTATATCCGATCTTACCGGGTTCTTGGACAAAATGGCGACCAGTGACTTATGGTTTGCGCCGTGACAACGGCTGATGTAGTCCAGCGTGGCTTTGATCACATGGGAGCTGAAGTAGGGTGGGTTCGGCACAGGATCCAGTTCACTACAAACCAACAGAGTCGATGTTGTTGAGATTTGGAGTGGGCACTTTGGGCTGCTGCAATACGTGGACGACGTGTGCACGAGCGGTGCTCATTCACCCTATGAACCGCTGGAGGCCGGCCCCCTCCTGGTCCTCTGTCCGGGCCCCCTCGTACAGAGTCAGCAGCAGCTCCACCACGATGTGCGCCAGGTTGGACTGGATCAGGCTGTCGATCCTCTGTGGGTGACAGCCAGGGAGGCAAGAGTTTCGATGCACTGCTCTTGCAAAGACATACGAGGTGCAATCGCAGACACGACACTCTGCCAACGGAGGGTTAATCACCAGTTCAGGTCATTCGGTTTAATATGAATCACAGAAGGGCCTCTAAGCACATTTTCAAAAAACATCAAGACACCCACCTCCTCCTAGAACAGCTCTACTGCTGAAATGAAACATACTTTGAAGAGTATGGACAATCTGTCTTTAATTAAGACCGTATTTCCTAGAAATGTAATATCTCTGATGCATCATGCCTTGGTGATAAGTATTACATCTATTTCAGTCCATTGGCATATTGGTTGTATGCCGTCCGAAGGGGTCATGTGATATGCACAACCAAAGCAAAGCGTTACGTTGACTCAAACACAAAAAAGGAGCCGGACCTGCTTTCCCAGGCAGCTGCTGTCCTTCAGCAGGTCGTACACCTTGGTGGCCCTCCCCCTCTGCAGCGCCACCTGGGGGTCCTGGCCGGACAGCACGAAGTACGGCAGGATGTTCACCATGATCCTGGGGAAGCAGTCGGCCAGCAGCTCCCTCCAGTCCTTCCCAAGCAGGCCTCCGATGGACCTGACCTGCTCAAAGTCCTCCAGGTACACCAGGTGGGGGATGAGCACCTGGAAGGAGGCGCTACAGGGGGCCATGGAAGAAGGTTGTCAACACGACGGGTTGTGAGGATTATTCATGCTGATGGGTGCTGGGGGATTTAAGATACTCGACAAAGTTAAGGCCCAAATCAACATTTAGTAAAAAGCTATTTATTTGTTATATGAATACATGCAGTACATGAAATCATGAATTATCAATATGTATACATTTTGTAAATATGAATATGGAAAGGATATTCCATAAGAGTTTTAAACAAAATCCAGTAAAAAACAAAAACAACACAAAGCAGCAAAGGTGTAATCAATCAATTCTGATGAGAAAACAATGCAAAAAACAACAACAAGCTTCCATTTGACCCAGCCTATCCCAAGATGCTGTCCAGGGGGCACGGCCCCCCCTGTGAGTCAGGGCCACTCTCCCCCCCCCCCCCCCTTCCTCACCTGTAGAAGTCGTGGAGCGTGTCGTGGCCCAGCAGGGCGAAGGGGAAGGACTCCAGGTCGTAGCGGTCGTCGCCTTGCCTCTGGCCCAGCCACTCGACCACCAGGTAGTACAGGTGGGAACTCACAAAGCCCTTCACACTCCTGTAGCCCAGCGCTCTGGACACACTGCACAGCACCTGGAGGGGCCAGCAGCACATCTCAGTCGTGTAGCCTTCATGTAGATACAAATACAGATTAGATGTACTGAAGCGCATCATTAGATGCATAAATCATTTAAATATGAATAGAGGAACATTTGCAAAACGAATAGAAGATAACGCAATTTTTTTAGGGGTTAAAAGATGACATGAAGTAAAAATTGTACCTAAAAACTCTAGATAGAAATTGTACAAAACAAACTGGCACAAAGTTGCAAAAAATAGATAAGAAATACATGACGGAATATGAGTATTAAATATGAAGAAAAATACCTAAATTAAGTATAAATCGCTGACAGCAATCCCCACTTAGATACTTGTATTCATCAGTATAAAGTGGCATTACAGCCACACTGGGTCAGTTACACCATTAACACTCAGTTGAGGCCCGGACCTTCTTGATGAGCTGATCCTCGATGTGGTTCTCCTTGTGCGACTGGAAGAGGGCGAACAGGGCCTGCTTCTCACACACGGGGCTGCAGCACAGCACCACCGACACACACTTCAGCAGGGAGGCCTTGCGGTTGAACGCCTCGTCGCGCAGCTCCTCCGAGGGGCCGCTCTGCTGTGATTGGGTGACCAGGGGGACGCGCACAAATGTGAGTATAAGCACAGTAGAGAGCAGGGGTTGGCAATTTTCTTTCGAATCGTTTGTTTTGCCAACAGCATTGCCGAATGCAATGATTGGAAGGGGATTTATTACAGGCCTACCCGTCTGTCTACCTACCTATCCGGCGACCTCAACACATTCATGCACTCATTGTGCATGACTGGAATCATCCACAAGGCAGGACAGACCTTCTGCTAAAGCTACTCCTGTGTTTTGGGGAAGTGGCTTTGGAGGGCGAACTAAATGGGGGGGGGGGTAAAATGATGAGCTTACCCTGGCTGGCTTATAAGCCTTCCCTAGTTTTTATTAAATACGATGGCGTATTAATGATGTACAATTCACTTAGGCTAATTTTCAGCTAGCTGCCGACGGGGGGAGGCGAGGTGACTAGTAAATGTCCGTTCTTACCGAGAGCCTCATTCCCTCCTGAGCCTTGAGGTAGACTCTCTCAAAGGCCTCCTGCTGGTGACGCAGTGGCAGCATTCTCCTCTCTGGCTGGCCAGCTTTCATCTCCACAAACAGCCTTGATACAGCAGGGAGAGACGGTAGATCATCCCAATTAGGAATCTTAAAACCAATGCAAATATAACCCAGGAGCCACGCCCCGCATCAGTTATATAAGAAAGGATCGTTCGTGCAACATTTGAAAGACAAGTCATGGATGAGATTTAATTCAATGTCGTCCAATAAATCTAAAATGCAGGTATCGAGTGTTGCACACACACATGTGCCGTAACAGTTGGTAGGTACCAACCTCTCCACGGACATTGCAGCCAACATGCGGACGTGGTGGTGGGCGTCGGCCAGGTGAGAGGGCAGCAGCACGGAGACAGGAAGCTCCTCCTCCTTCAGGGCTAGGACCGCCCACTCACAACAAGGGTCCGCCTGACAAGAACGCGCATAGGTTGTGAAGTTTAAAGAAAGAAGAGGGAAATAACGTATACAAAGGGAACCTACTAGGGAAGGCTCCGCCAGCTATCACGGTGTATTGCACTATGAATGACTTACCTCCAGTAAAGCAACCAGGCATTTCACCAAGACCAGCCCGCACACCCGCTGTGCACTTCCCTGTCTGGGCCAGGATGCTAAGACACAGCAAAACAACATCAACACACAAGAAATGAACAGAAGAAATGAGTGTCCCCTTTTAAAAAGCAAAACTCTTAGAATTCCCCGCCAAAAAACAGGGGAGGTACAACTGTTTAACCCCAAAACCCAAAAAAATCCAACTGAAATAAATCGCACCCTTCCCGTCAGGCCTTCCCCCAAAGCCACTTTCCCAAAAGACGTGACTAACTCGCCAGATTTAGCAATAGATCTGCCTGGCCTTGGGGAAGACTGGCCCTGTGCAATGAGTGCACGGGCAGAGGGTGCTCAGCTAGGTAGACTGACAGGTGGGCCATCCAATCGTTTCATTTGGGCCAAATTAAATGATTGGAAGGACTTAAAACAGGCCTGTGACAGTCTACACAAATTGTTATTTTTTTGGAGTTATTGATTGCTGGTGAGATGTCAAGAGAGTTTCAACAAAAAGGGTAAATAATACTCCAAAAATGAATAGCCTACCTTTGCTTTGATTGCTGGATCAAACCCTGTGTCTCACAAACATGTCCATGAACTCTGGCACTCACCAGAAGCCGGACATGACTTGCAGCAGCACACCCTGGACGTGGCGCATCTCACTGGCCGGGTGCTGGGTCTGTCCCAGGCACTGGATGGCCGGTAACAGCCCCAGCAGCACCGTGGCACAGACCTCCTGGTCCTGGCGGTAGAGCGAACACAAGTCCCTAAGGATACAAAAACACGAGAGACACCGTTGTACACCTGAGAGATCCCATATGCATGGGTGCCAGCAGCCACTTTCTCTCAGAAGCAGAGAGACAGGTTAGTTTGCACAAGCAAAAACATCTTCTGATATGTTGGCGCAGTGAATACAAAAGGTATACGAATAATCAATGAAGACACTTCAATTCAGATAAAAGAGAATAGATACAATTCGAACAGTCAGCAAGAAGTGTTGTGTGTGTGTGTGTGTGTGTGTGTGTGTGTGTGTGTGTGTGTGTGTGTGTGTGTGTGTGTGTGTGTGTGTGTGTGTGTGTGTGTGTGTGTGTGTGTGTGTGTGTGTGCGCTTACGCCAGGGGCCTGAGCAGCAGATCCAACTCCTCTGGAGAGAGCGTGTCCTCAGCGGGGAGCTTCTTCAACAGGACCAGATACTGTGGGAGAGACACACTCGCTCTTCAATGGGACAAACCCATCCAGCGCCTACCCCACAGTGTGGTTTTTAACCATTTCATGGCATTGTCGTTCAAAAAGGTACAGTATGCAACACAAATGTGTTTGAAATGTGCTTTATAACACATTCTGTCACGTAGATTGTCAGTGCCGCAGCGATGTGACGTGTTTCTAGCGAACCTCGCATTTGGAGGACGAGGTGGGGTTTGGAGAGAGTACTGACAGGCCTGAGGAGTAGAGGTTCTCTTTGGATAAGCTAGGTCAACATTTGGCATATTGTACCTTTATAAATAGTCTTAATGACATGATGGTTGTCTTCACATTCGTCCCACTAGAACCGCTACTATATTAATAAATAACTGGCGACAATTGGCCGATCATAGTCATCACACCGCTAAAGGCTGCCCACCATGTTGACATGCAGTGCTTTGCTGAAGTCCACGTGCTCCAGCAGCTGCAGCAGCTTGCGCCGCACCTCCTGGGGTTTGAACAGCAGGCTGTGGGCTGGCTGGACCGAGGCACACACACACAGCAACTCAAGGCTCGCCAGGAGAGCCAGGTCTTCGCTGGCCAGATGTTCTTCTGCCAAAAGGCTCTTTGCACCTGCAGGGGGAGAGAGTCCATGTAGTTAAAAATCGCTTTTTGTTGGCTATCAAATCAGCAAGTGACATAAGATGCTGTAGATGTAATCACCCAACTGTATTGAACTATTCCTTTGGTTTAACTTTGTTTTTTTGTTAAAAAGGAAGGACTGCATTAATTACACCATGTGACACAACACAACAAAAAGAGACACAGAGACTGCCCTTGTAGTTCAATCATTTTAAACTGGATTTGGGATTCTAAAGATTCATATCGGGGAAACAATTCTCAGGATTTCCTGATCACCCATACTCCTCCTCTTCTTCAGTCATCTAAAATCCTCACTCCTACTGCTGCTGCTTATAGCCTACCCCACATCAGGCAGCCATGCAGATCTGATTTGCCTGAATAAAATATAAAATACTGTCCATTTGTAGCTTGACAGACTATCACCGCAACCAATTACCATATAGAGAGGCTACGTTTTGTTATATATATCATCATACAAGCCGGTTAAGGAATAAGTCATCCCTGCCCCCCTTCCTACCCGGACCACACGCGACCACCTCAGCGCCGTCCCCGTTGGGCCGGTGGGGCTGGTGGGTGCTGGCGTGAGGCACCTCGTCGTCGCTCAGCAGGTCAAAGTGGTCCACCGGTGGCGGCTGCTGAGTCCGGACTGCATCCCACTCGTCCTCCAGCATGCTGCGCTGGTCTTCAACCTGTGCGCTGGCTGCCGTCCTGGAGACACTGCTCAGCTGAACCAGGGAAAGGGAGGGTTAACTTAACGGGGATATGTTACCTGTGACCTATTCTAACACCGGCCTAGGGCTGCACGATTATTGCCAAAATGATTATCACGATTATTTTGATCAATATTGATATCACGATTATTTACCACGATTATTCATTGAAAAAAAAATCTTTCCGATTTCTACCACCCCCTAGTGGTAGGAGCCACTAATTTGCTCAGCGGCAAATTGCTGCCAGGCCACGCCCCCGCCACCCCCCCCCCCCCCCCCCTTTTTCAGGCTTCGCGCCGCTGTGTGCAGGATGGACTCACGCAGCCGCAGACAGGTGGACAGGGAGCGCTTGGTTTGCTTTGCAGCGGAGATAGATCGTATACCGCATGGGCGGGGCTTGTTTCTTTTTTTTGCGGATGCATTATTTAAAGAAAATATCGCGAGAACACTACGTGCCATCGTGGGACGCCAATATCGTCATCGCGATAAAAATTGGATATATTGTGCAGCCCTACATCGGCCCTTTAAAAATGGAGGGGCTGGAAGGGCTGCATTAGGTAATTTATTGGAGGTCACTTGATGGACCAGTGATACGCTGAGGGAACATTTTTGCACAAATGACTCAAAGACAAATCATCTCTGAGTAAATCCACTGAGTTTATTTTGTTGTAGATCTGCTGTGGTCACTTACCAACAGCTTGCAGATCTCTGCCAGTTCAGTGGGGAGTCTGGCAGGGAGGATGCTTGTGAAAAGTCGGAAGGAGATGGAGGAAATGTGGTCCTGCAGAATGGGGACAAATATATTTTGGCGTTAGACCAGTGACCACTCCGATAAAAAACGAGTTAAGGAGTAAACTTTGGTCTGACCTGGGCCTCTGGGCTGGCCGACAGAGTGCAGAGCTTCATCACAGTCCTGAGCGCTGCCATAGTTCCCTCCTCCTTCATCTTCACCTTCACACTTGAAACAAAATCGCTGACCTCCTGGGCCAAGGCCTGAAAGGATGAGTTGGAGAACTGAATACTTTTGGATCATCATATACAAGACAAATTTGATCAGATGGTCAGTTGACTTTCGAGGGAATCTTCATGATAAAATTGTAGTGACTTTCACACGCAGGATGAGCTTGCCAAACATTATTGTCACATACGACCCAACCCATGTTTCTTAATATCTCATAAATGCCTACACAATCCAGTTCAACACAGATCTGTAAAATACATCTGGGCATGCTTGCAAGCGACATTAAAGGGTAATTCCGGTGTAAAATGGATTTGGGATATGTTTTGTATGATAATGAGTTGAAACGTTCATTTTGGAGCACAAAAACCGCATATAAACGCTTTCTACAGTTGGCTGTTTTTAGCCGATTCAATCAAAACGCTTTAAACTTGGACCGAAGGGGGCAGTGGTATTGGTAAAAACTAAATCGCTATTTTAAACCACTTAAAAGGCTAGAAGTAGCCTGACACTTCTTTGGTAGTATAATAAGGGTCTTGTCAATGCCTCGTTGTATATGTTAAGACCCTTATTATACTACCAAAGAAGTGTCAGGCTACTTCTAGCCTTTTAAGGGGTTTAAAATAGGGATTTAGTTTTTACCATAACCACTGCCCCCTACGTTCCAAGTTTATAGCGTTTTGATAGAATCGGCTATAATCAGCCAACTGAAGAAAGCGTCTATATGCGTTTTTTGTGCTCCAAAACGACATTTCAACTCGTCTCGTTATCATACAAAACATATCCCAAATCCATTTTACACTGGAATTACCCTTTAACAACAAATAAATCACCATATTCCATGGCTAAAGAGGCAGAGAAATATATACACAATATATAACTCCCAATACTGTGAGACTATTGAGGCTGATCACGGCTGGGCCCTGGTGGGAATCAAACCCCTAACCCTGCCAGCCGTCATGCCATTCTCTTCCAGCCACCATAAGGGCCACCATACGGTACCTTGGCCTTGATGAATAGCGGGGACTTGAAGGCCTCCTCCTGGCTCAGGGCCCCTGTGGAGACGTAGCCAGCGAGGACCCCCGTCAGCAGGGTCAGGCAGCGCACCAGGCACTCGGGAGCCGTGGTCGGGGACTGGGAGAGACCGGGGGCCACACCAGGGCGTTAGGGACATTGTTTGCAGGCTGTGCGATTAATCTAAATTTGATCGCGATTTGTATATGTATTTATTTTATTGCTTAAATGTTTCATATAAACAGCTGGATTAATTTTTCTACATTATTTTCGGAACTATTTGAAAATGTTGGGTATTTTATTAGGGCGAAATTTCAAAGTTCTCAGTTACAAAGTGTTTTTTGGAGAAGAATCCAGAATAAAACGCATGTTTTCAACCTCAAAAATCAAGCAGCTCTACGAACAACTACCGTACTAACGGCCACTACTTACGTTGGGAGAGTAGCAGTTCAGCAGGTTGTCGGCCAGGCCCAGCAGCGACTGCTGCAGCCGGTCCCTGAGGCTGGGGACCAAGGGGAGCTGGCTGGGGGCGGCGGCAGAGGCCCCCGCCACGCTCTGTTTATTAACCCCGGTGGGTGCCTCCAGGCTGAAGTGCTGGTACAGCCGCTCTATCTCCACCAGGGCGGGGTCTTTGGGTTCTGGGGAGGCCTGCTCTTGGGTCAGGATCCTTTCATGGAAGAAGAGAGGATAAGTTAGCGGCCATTAAATTATCCTCTCATTGATCATTATTAATCATCGGCCATTCTCCGATTAAAACAGCACCATGTCAACGGAGATCGGAAAATAGGCCCACATCAGCGGTAAAATCCAGTTCAGATCAGAGATTTGTGACGAGATGGAACGTTTTGAGAATGTTGAAAACACAAAAGTTGCAATTGTCTTACCTATCTAATCCTTCTGAGGCCAACAGACCGGTAAGCCCTGTCCTCGTGTCTTTCAGGGTCAGGGAAACCAGGACGTTTCCAATCAGGTTGAGAGAGAAATCACTGTAAACAAGGTTAAATAAAGACACTCTAAGTAAAGGGTCACAGCGAAAGTTTGGAGTCATGGAATTGTATTAGCGTTAATCGTTGTAGAGATTGAAGACTTTGTAATCGTATTCCCAGACATTCTAACCAGAGTATCCCTGTAGTCCAACCTATGAAGCTAAAACCCGCTCCTACCTGCAGAGGATGGGGTGTGGCTTGACACTGTCATCCGACTCATCGCTCTGGTCTGACATCAGCAGCCAGCCAACGAGAGCCTCCTTAAGGCTCTGGGACCCGGACCCATCCACGTCTGAGCCTCGCACCAGACGCTTGGGGACGGCACACTTCAACAGAGCCTGGGCCAGGCAGACGGCTGCACTCCTGGACGGGCGAGGAAACAGCAGAGCGGAGGACAGCGACGTTAGGGACACATTCATGGAAGTAGGGGTTTGAGTCGTTCGGTATCTCACGATTTGATTTCGATTCTTGGGCTTCTGATTTGATTCCCCGTTTCCAAATGGATTCTCGATTCAGTCCATAGGAGGGCTAATTTTAGGTCCTATATTTTAAATAGTTCAATCAGCTGGTGCAATAGTGTAAACACGGGATGTAACGCTTGCTTTCTCTATATTAGGGTTTTATTTCACCAACAGTGGTAAGATGGCATCGATTACTATGTTGACGATCATAAAAGACATATTACCAAATGCAAAACAAAAATAACATGAATTTGAGAACATGTGAACAAAACCAAAAAGACTCACTGAGACGGTTTGCACGCCATGCCAGAGAACAGCTTCCAGGACTCCCTATCCATAGACATCAGCCCCGCCCGGATGATGGACGTCAGCAGGCCCAAGCTGAGGGCCTCGCTTTGCGGCGAGCCGACCGCCCGCAGGGCCAGGGTCCACACTCGGCCCCACAGCCTGTCCAGCTCCGCCCTGGACTCCGGGGCTCTGTCCGGGTGGGCCGCCGGGCAGGGGGCCAGCTCCCTCAGGCAGCCCAGCACGTAGGCGCCCCTCTCGCCCCGGCGCTGCTCGCCCAGCAGCTGGCACAGCACAGAGAGCAGGGGGACCAGCTCGCCGCCCGGCACCGTGGACCGGTACTTGGAGAGCAGCACCGTGGTGATCTGAAGCCTGGTGCAGGGGACACGAATTAAGGCTGTGTGGCTCCACTGTGATGCCAGGACTCCAGACTTACAGGACTCCACACACCGTTAATCAACATGCCAACCAAATATTCACATTTCTACAAATTTTCACTGTATTACTAATAGATGCAGAAATTACAATGTGCTGTTTCAAATCCAGTGTCACATTGTATTGTGATTCTCATCTATCCCAACGGTTTCCAGGTTTGAGCATGCATGCGTTCGACAAGTACGGAAGCGAAAGTTTCACGGGAGTGCGCCCGCTTGTCGTGACAGGACGTTGAGCCTCCTCTCTGCCCGCTCGCCTCTCCATTGAGAATGCATTATCAGGCCCGACAAACGCCTCCTGTGTGAAAAGCCCTTTATGGCACCTGGAGCAGAGTCCTGCACTGGTTCGGGTGGCCCGCACAATTTGGATGAAACGAGTCGGGCGCGGGTTTTGCGATTGCGAGCGAGACTTCGCCGGTGCTGGATATGTTAATCAGGAGCGGAGGAGTCAACTAAAACCGTCAGTGGATGATGTGCTTTTTTTGCACAACAATCTAAAGCACCAAGCCAAACACCAGATAGTGTAATTCCCATCTAATGTTTCTAATTATCCATCGGGTGCGGGTCGAGTGTCGATATCAATTTATAGCGGGTCTGGTCGGGCAACTGACGGAACACGGGTCGGATGCGGTTTGAAGTATTGCGGGTAGGGGAGGGTGCGGGTTTGTAAAATAAGACCCGTGCAGGAATGACTTGCACTGGCACACTAGCCGAAGGTCGGAAGAACGAGGCAACAGTTCATTGTAAACGCACGTAGCAGGTTGTGTGAAATCTTTCTCCTTCGCACAGACGTTTATGCGTGCTCGATAATCTCTAGGACCCTCCCCCTCGACACATTAACCACTTACAGTGGCCACTCCCTATCCTTCTTACACTCAATGGCCTGCTAAAGATTCCTAATTCATTGACTGGCCCCTTCCACGTTCAACGTGTAAAAGAAAAAAAGGCAAATTTACTGGTCGCAGTAAATGGAAAATTCGGTCGCACACTCTCAAATTCTGGTCGCAAAATGCAACCATTTGGTCTCAGTCTGGAGCCCTGGATGCAGAGGGGGGGGGGGCTCGTAGGGCTAGTGCAGGTGTAGCGGTTTGGCCTATCGGGCTCAAGGACTTGGGTTCGATTACCGGATGTCCACTGACTACTTGCCGGCTTCCGTGAGCAAGATTCGAAACCCTCAATGAGATGCATCTTAAATCCCTGCAAGTCCCTGGATTGCGGTTGCGAATGCTTATACAACATAACGCAGAATTGCATGCACTCTTTCAAATCGTTATTTCTGTTCTAGTACTCAGCCCATGAGGAGTGGGGTGCTGCTCACCATGGTATGATGTCAAAGTCACTGTGCTGGGGTTGAAGGTGATCTCGGAGGACCTCCCAGCCCAGCTCGACGCGGCGCCGCTTGCTTGGAGTTCCCTCTGTGGCACCAGCCCTGGATCGGGCGGGCAGCTGGGTCACCTCCAGCACCTGGACGCCCACGTCTCCAGTAAACAGCTGGGGAAACAACAACGAATGGAACGAGTTCATTGTCTTTGTCTTAAACTGCTATATAAAGAAGAAGCACTGTCCCACAGAGACAACTTCAGTGAATAAAGTCCACAAAGAACATTTGAATGTTCAATAGAAGCTGCACACACAAATAATTAATGATAGACTTATCGAGCCATTATGGAAAAACTGTGTTTCATAATTAAATAGATCAACTGGTTAATAATTGTAAATCCTGCCATCCATTACCTGGTGACAAATGTCCGCAGTGAGCTCAATGAGGTTGTCTTTGACAGCTATGTGTCGGGTGCCAGTGATGTACTTTCCTCTGCTGCCTATATGGCTGATTTCCGAGACCAGCTCGTTGTACAGGTTGTACAGAAGACTGCGCCACCTGTTCCAGTCCTCAGCATGAGCCCCTATACCATAGGATGTGACACAAGCTTAAGTGATTCAAACGATGTGCATCGATTTTGAAGCGAGTACCGTACACTGGTTTCACGATACAAAATGTGACGAGTGTGTTGTTTTCCTTCTGGAACAAACACATAATCTTCTTTGATTAATAAAACTCCATAATGTACGACATGCATAACGTTTTCAGATGGTCGGTGCATTACCCATCTCCGGTGTCTTGGCTCCACTGGGGTGGTGCACGCAGAGCTGCAGGTTGAAGAAATCCACTATCTCGTCTTTGAGGGCGGAGCTGGGCCTCATGTCCGCCCACACGTAGAGCACCGAGGGCAGAAGCTCCTCCCCTAAGCCGCACACCCTCATCCGGCAGTTCATGGCGGCCGACCTCAGGAAGATGTTGAGGGCGGACACCAGGTGCTCAACCACGGCCAGGTGTTTCTCTTGCCTGAGGAGCGGGGAGGGGGGTCGGTCAGACTCATGGGGAAGGTATGTAAAACCATTCTCTCGCTCTCGATTAGTCATGCTCAGGCAACATGTGTTAAACTCTTCTGCCAACACAATAATCCAGTGGTGCCACAATGTTACGTCATTACATTATAAACTTGTTTAAAGAGATCACGACTCAATGGACTCTTTGAGAGTCACATTATATATGAAAGGTGACTCGTATTCAATTAGCCTAAATCTACCTTCACACCAGGGATTCTAACAATGTGGGCTCTATTTATAACCCCATTAACCTGCCCATTTGGATTTGGCGAATATAATCCAAAGAAGGTGCTTGAAATGCTTAACCTTGATGTGCAACTCAATACAGTCTCAAAGGGCTTCACAGGCCACATGACATGACCCCTCCTAACGCTAAGCCCACTTAAAGGTTGGGTATGGAACTCACTTTTTTGGCCTTTTTTGCAAAATTACTTGAAATCCTTATCATAACCCACTTACAGCCACTGAGTTAGAAGTACTGACATCAAAATTTAACAAGTCAATCATCTGTGGAACGGGCAGGTCTCGAAAAACTCCAGCCAATGATTTCCAGACCCACCGAGTGGCATTGAACAGTAAGTACGTCAATCAAACGGTCGTACTGCACTCCCCCTCCCCCACTCCCCGTGCATGACCCCTTCGTGCACGTACTCAAAGCTTGTGACACAGAGCAAGCTTCTGCTTGTTGTTATCCTGCGCTAGCTACTGGAGCTAGCTAACTAGCTAATGGCTCGCCCTCGCGCATCTGTGTTCGCTCGTGCATGATTGCACGTCCATGTACATGGAATGGGTGGAGTCAGAGTCAGCGTTGAAGGAGAGGGGGTAGGACCATTTGAGTTTTGCATTTTAAAAATCTGCTGGCGTTTCGCAAATCCCATACCCAACCTTTAAGGGCATGGAAAAACATCCAAAATTATGAAGGAGGAAACCTCGAGGAAGAACGCAGAAAGAGTGACCTTCCTTCCAGGGATGGTTTGATTTTACTTTACAGTTTTGGTAAATTTAGAGCACTATTTTTGCAACAAGGTTACCTGACATTGAGCAGGGCTTTGGAGAAGAAGCTGAAGAGAGTGCTGTGGAGGCTGTCAGTCTGCATGCAGCAGCCCTGCACCACCGTGCTGATCACCCGGCTCACCAGAACACGGTTGATGGCCTTGGAGGAAGAGTTGAACAGCCCACAGAACAGCTCCAGGAGACCTAGGGACACGTATGAAGATGTACACAAACAGAAAACTAAGACAACTACAATCTTTGGATTTTATTGAAATAACATTTCCCACCACTTCTTCACATAGAGAATCCATTTGTTAAAAAACACACTACATTTGATTTATAATTAAAATCAAATTAAATGTTACAAGAAGTGTATATATAATATCCTTAATAAATTATTTGGTAAAAACAAAAGCAATGGAAAGCTACAGAAGAAAGATACCTTGGAAAAGTCACCCGTTTGTGCCTACTTTCCTTTAAAAAGGCATTACAATTAAGTACTTTATTTTGCCATCAGCTACAAGATTAATCAGTGGTGAATATAGCCCACTGACTTTGCCACTGCTGGGTTGTGACATCACACCAGTACTTCCTGACGGAGAGCACGTCCTTGACCAGCAGGCTGCTGTACTCCTCTCCGTAGGCTGAGCAGCTGTAGGAACTCTGAAGAACCTCCATGACATGCCTCAGCAGCTCCTTGAACTGCAGCCGTGGCCCGCCTGGAAACACACAGGTAGAATACATGACATGAGAAATGTTAAGGAAGAGACCCAACTTCACGCTATCCTTAGAGTCATTTTCACCTGGTTAAAAAAAGGTTAAATAAAAGTAAAATACACAAATAAACTTGATTCATAAGTACAGTTTAGTTAAGTTAAGTTAAGTTTTCAGTTAAAAAATAGGGTCCAAAAATTGTACGCACTGTATATCCTTTTATTAAAATAACAATAATAAAAGGGGTCTCTCGTTTCCTCTTACGTTTGTTGGCACAGCAAATAAAGTATTTGACCAAGCTGCACATCTCGGCCATCTTCTTCTGCCGTGTTGCGAGTGTGGTGGCCGAAACCGTGGCTTTACTTGACTGGAGGTGCTCCGTTTCCTTCTGGACGTAGCGCTGCAAGAACCTGGAGGCACATAGTAAAGGGCAGGCCTCATTCACCACCATTAAGCTGCGTTTTTTCCAGTTCATAAATCAAGGTCAATCAAGGTCATCTAATTATTTGTATTTACCTGTACATTGTGCATGCTTATTTTGCATTATAAAATAGCAATATACTACAAATCTTGACATTCATTTTTTTGAACATACACAATACCACAGTTACAACATATCTTGAAATTACCTGAAAACAGAATCCCAGGAGAGTTGCTTTGAGCCTTTCGCGGCTTTAGGTCCTGAGGTGCGATCCAACTCCTGCACCGTGTCTTGATCTTTGAGGAGCCTTCTGAAGCGCTCCGCTTCTTTCTGTAGGGGATAAGACAGAGAATATGAAACATAGGGACTTAACAGGAGCGTGACAAAGATTACTATGGAATGCATAATAAAATAGGAAAGAATAAAGGAATACATTATTCAGAGGCATACAATATATTCAGTTACAAACTAAGCTGGAAATGTTGGGGAATAATGAAATGAAAATCTGCAAATGATCTGACCTTTCTCTCTGTAGCTTTGTCATTATCCAGCCCCTTACAGCAGACCAGGAGATCATGCAGAGCAAGGCTCATTGCACCACGTTTCCTGGTGTGAAAAAAATATTTAAAAACCATGTGCAGGATATTCATTGGATCAGACAGTATATGTAAACAGGGGGATAATAACATGATTAGTCTTACCAATGGCTAGTACTGTAATATGCTGGCTTTATAACACTGGTGACATTGTATAAATCTGGCTACCATTTCTAAAAACTCAGGCAAAAAGTTTGTGTTGACGTTACGTTTGCATCTCATTTTATTTCAGGCACATAGGTATCAATACAATGAGTACACCTACCTATGATGGATAAGATTATGTTCTTCTGTATAAAAAGTGCCTTGCTATCCTGTCAATCGCTACACATGTATTTAATATAAAGACACAGCAACAGCACCAGCAGATGGGCTGTACGTTAAAGCTGGCCAACAACACGCAGGAAACTCCCGCCCCAGCACTGTCAAAGAGGACACATCCCTTCCGGGTCAGGAGCCCATCCGGAAATGTTTAGTTGCGACGTTGCCACGCACTTATCATTATATTGCATATCATTATACAATGGTAACATACTTTCGGTATTTAGATTTACTTTGATTGAACCATGGTATAAACAAATTAAAGCATATTAGACATAGATATGGCTTAAGTCATTTACGTTCAGAACTACGATACCCAGAATGCCCTATTCAAGTAATTTCATGTTCCGGGTTGTGAGTCCTCAATTCCCCGCCTTTTGAATACCTCTGTTTTTGATATAGGCCGTAGCGGAGAACATAATATCGGATTTTTACAGCGGTTTTCGCTATCAGAGAGTCACTTCATCTTTATCAACGAACATGTAACTTCAACATTTGCATTCACCAAATCTCTGTTCGCACCATGCTGCTTCCTTCGGACGTAGCGAGGGTTGTTTTGGGTAGGTCCTGTCCGAGCAAAGCTCTTGACTAGGTCGAGACCTTGTTTCAACCTCTCTCACACAGGCCGCCCAAATCACTGAGTTTACTTTGACTAAATGTATGTTTTGGGTTTAACCACAACCGTTTGTGGCATGTACTTGCCAGATCAGTGATAATTGTGCTAATTCACTGTTGATTGTGCTCCTAGGCTACCTGCAATGGGAAGGCTTGTCATCTACAAGTCAAACATTCATAAACGAAAGCCCTCATTTGAAGGAATATGCTGAGCACAGCACAGAGGATGGAGCTATCCCTGCTTGTGTATTTGTAAGTAGGCAGTTGAATTATTTTGAAATGATGAAACAAATTGTTTACGTCTTGCAACGCTATGCATTCATGTCTTGTTTTGATGATGGCTGACTTTGTCCATAATCTATAAATGTTATTACAGTCTCTGTGTGGGAAGAACTTAACAACCATCTTGAATGAGTATGCGGCTGCTAAAGCAAAAGGTAAAGGTGTATGCTTTTTATAATGCTTGTGTTGTTTATGCTAACTTAATATAATTAACCTTTTTTCAGTGTCAAGTCTCCAGGTATTGGTCATAATCTGCATTGGTCAGAGTCTGTGTATATCATATATGTCCATGGTATTATGTGATAATTTACACATGGGTCTTGAAACCTCTTGTGTGTGACCATTTGTTTACATAGTAAGTGTGATGGGGTTGCCATTAATTCAGTGGACACAATTATGTTGTGTTTTGTAAAATATTTATGATTCCAAACAAGCTCTAATCACCATGAAAAAAAATCGTCATTGGTCAAATTCTCCCACAGAGACCAGTCACGAACTGCCTGTCATGATGACCTCTCTGTGGAAAAAGTTGGATTTTACACTTAAACCAAATCAAGTAAGTGCATTTAAATTTTTAAAATGAAGATCAATCTCTCTTCAAGTAGGATTTTTATATTTATATAATTGTATTTTCTGAACTCAGGTCATTGCAAAACTCTCCTGCTATTTCAGCAATTCAAAGAGGTAAGTTGTATTTATTTACCCCGACGGCTACCTTACTGTGTGTTTTCTGTTTTCAGTTGAGATTGGGAAAAGCTGATTCTGAACTGATAAGGGTGAATGCTTCTCCAAACTGTCGTCTGATTAGCCTCTGTTGTCCACAGTGCGCTCGCGGGCCGGTTTGGCAAACATGACGAGACAGCGTTCTGTGACCATGACCCCGGCCAGCACCGTGCTCTGCTCCACAGCCCCCTTCAGAGGCTCTATCAACACTAGCATGACTAGCCTGCCTAGCCCCTCTACTGCAGTGGTCTCCCTGAACAGCACCCACCTACAGATCCAAGATGGTGGAATACTCAGTGTGTCCAGTAAGTGTTTGAGCTGGCTGTTGTTTAGTCGACTTTTGTCTTTTTAATTGTATGCCCAAAAAGTGTGTTTATTTTTAAAGGAAAACATTTATCTTGGTATTTCTCTACAATTTTTACCACTGCTGCTAAGAGATGTGTATGGTTGAGAACAGCACCCAAGCCTTTAGTTTAGTTTGTCAGATTTGCTTATTTTTATGGTGTTATCTGAATTACAGGAGATTCACCGTTGCAAATCCCAATACCGGTCCCAGAACCTAGATTAGCCCCAAGCACAGTCTCTCGAGGGGGCAGAAAATGGTAAGAATAGTTAAAATAATTAATATTCTACTAATTCTACGTTTTACTGATGGGATTGACAATGTTCAAGCAGTATGCCAGAGCATCTTACCTGACCCCTAAACGGGTTCACTTGATCGCAGGGACTTCCCCAAGAGGAGAGGCGGGGGTATAGGTGGTGGGTCGGGGCCCACTGGGAGACCCTCCACATCGGTCAGTGGCTCGGCGGCCGAACAGCAGGCGGACGAGGTCGTGAACGAGAACTTCCCAGTGAGTGGATCTCTTGTGTGATAAGTTTGGTTTTGAATGGAGAACCAAATGTATTAAGTTTAGGATAGGGCACCGGAACTCTGAATTTCTATTATAGTGTGTTACGTTGTCCTCTGAGAAAAGCCAGAATGAGCAACCTTATATTACTGCTGCATGTTCATATATTAGCAATTATTGACACAATGATTCTGTTCTGTCTCGGTCTTCAGCAACTTGTGATCCAAAACGCCCGGGAGAAAATATTATCTGATACGTTTTTACAAGAGAAGCTGGCTGAAAACATAAACAAAATCCTTGCAAGGTAAATTTGCGCACGTACATGTACAAACATTTCGGGTTGGACTACACTTTCCCCACATAGGTTTCTCCTTTTTTTTTTTTGCTTTAAACGACCTAACTCAACGCAAATATGATGTTTGTGCCGACAGTGACCCCACCCCCCAGACGTCAAAGGCATCATGTGGCACAGTGGAGCCAGATCCATCGATAGATGAAATCCTTGGATTACAGGTGAAGATCATCAGCGCTATTCTCTATTGTGAATTACAATGGACATATAGTGGATCCTAAATGTAACCTTCTCGCGGTGTTACCGCTTGATATGGGAATAGAATCTCAAGTATGTTGTATATCTCTATACAGGGAGAAATCCACATGAGCGACGATGCCATCCACGACATATTGGAGCAGACTGAGTCAGACCCAGCGTTCCAGGCTCTCTTTGATCTCTTTGACTACAGTAAGCACTTATCCCTGCCTTTGCCTCAAATCCACAAGCTTATACAAATGTATAGAGATTTGTATTGGTTTCATTCTTTTGTTTGTTTGCAGATAAAGGTAAAGGTTTAGATACTGAGGACATGAGCACTAGCCTTGAGGAGACCAACGCAACTGGCCCGTCACCTGATACCAGGCCTCTCATTACTGAAGTCAACCCAGGTATATAGTGTTATGATATATAGTATACGTATCGTATGAGTAGTTCAACCTTGCAACCATGTAGTTAAGGTAACATTTCAGCCATGTCAAAAACACAAGTTAAAAACTCGTAATAATCATCAGAATTTTCACGATCGTGTAAATTCTGTTTGTGAATGCATGGATGAATGTACGTTGACTTTTACGTTTACATTATTCCATAGGTAATGCAACAGGAGGAGTTTTAATTGTTTCCGATGCAACCGCCATATCAGTGGACAAGACGGCACCGGAACCAATGACCAGGAAAACCAGGAAGTCCATTGTTCCCTGCGCTACAAAAAAAACAGTCCTTGTCCACAGAGGCAGTACCTCTCGACTTGTGAAAAACACTGCTAGGCTGCTGCACCCAGTCGTCTCCTCAACTGTGGCGGTAAACTCAAAGAGGGCAGAAAAGAAAGCTGCGCTCACTGTCGCTGAGGTAGCCGTACCAATGGACGTCGATGACGCTTTTACAGTCCCTGCCCCTCCTTCAGATCTCTCGTCTTCTCAGGCTGCGGCGGAGTTGGCCAGAAAGGTCAGCTGCACTCTGATCCCCTCCCTGCCTAATGCACAAACCGTAACAAACTCAACAAGCAGCAGTATTGGATCTGTTGCATTGGAAACCACGTCTTCCTCCAATGTGACTCTCATCCAGAAGGATAATGCACCAAGTTCTTCCAAAAAGACTAATTCCAAGGATGTGAATAAAGCACAGGCAGCTTCCAGTTCCTCTACAGTTCCTTGCCCTCTGCTCAGTATGGCGCCACCATTAGCACAGCACTCAAACAAAAATCTTTCGCCAAGTATTACCCTACCTCCTCCCATAGCCTCTGCCATAGCCCCCATAGCCTCTGTCATGGGCTCTGTCTCACCTACCCTGACCTCAGCAACACCTAGTTCCACCTCTGCAGTCCCAGCTCTTCCTAGCCCACACATCAATAACCAAACCGACCCACACAAGCGGGAGGCCGATCCCAATAACATAGTTTCCCTCAAAATAATCATCAGCGATGACCAGATGGAGACTCCCCCGACAACTAGCAATATCTTAAACCAGGCAATTTCCAGTATTTCTGGGGACAGAATACCCACCATTTTCCTCTCCTCCCCGGCTAATTCCCCTTCCAAGTTCCCGGTCGGCCCACCAGGCACACCGCGGACCAACCAGGAGGAGATCATGCAGGCCGTCAACAGCCTCCAGAGCTCGGAGGTCTCCCAGCCCGCGTTCACCGAGGCCCCCCCGCTCAGTGGGCTGGCCCAGCTGGCACCCTCACCCTCACAGGGTCAGCCCAGCTACATCATTCAGCTGCCTGTGGATGCGGCAAACCCGGCCTTGCCAGGGGCCAGCTACTTCATTTTGACTGACCCCGGGGCCACACAGGATCCCCAGACCAGACCACTGTTGCTCCCCGCCGGTGTCTCCCAGGGACAGCCGTTGCCTGCCAACCAGTATGCTGTGGCTACGCCGCCCCGCACCCAGAGCTACCCTAGTGGTGAGAGTGGCTGTTTTTCCAGGAAGCTGGGTTCTACATTGTGTTTCCAGCTGATGTGGTCGCCATATCGGCACAATACATCATGCATATAATCTGTAGTTCATTGGCTGTGATTAAGGTTCTTTCTATTTTCATGTTTAAAGTAAATGATCCTCAATGTGGATGGGCTGTCAGAGTCATTGAGCGCGTCTTGTGTTCTTTTATCTTTTTCAGGATCTACATTTTTCTTGCAGTCACCTGGTCGCCCCATGATGGTTCCCTTATCTATGATAGGGCCAACTAATGTTGGAAAGTTGCCGTTGGTCTCCAATCAGGTAAAATTACTTTAATTTATAAAACGGAAAGGTGAAATCCGGCGATCTGATTGGCTGTTGACCGTGGTATATTGAGCATATACCACGGCTACTATTCTAAAAAGCCTTATCGCAGCATATCATTCCGCGTCAGGGAAGTCTCCATGGCAACAACCAACTGTTACAGTAGGAGGCTAGGTAGCAAAAGTAGTAGCCGAAGTGTTTGACAAGGTTAATAAATTGACTAAATTCGTTGAATTGACATGTTTAAGGTTAACTTTCACCTCCGGATAGGGTTAACAATGGTAGAGGGGACTGAGGAGTGACCTGCTCCTGAAGAAAAAGGCGAGAAAAAGAGACATGCAGAGCTAACGTCCGGAAAGGAGGGACAATTTTTTTCATAATGGGGCTATTTTATCAGTTAGGTAGACTAATTAGTGATTTTTTTTTTTTTTTTTTGCACCTGAAATTGATTGCGTATTCCTCTTTCATATTGCCGTTATTGGTAACCGTTTTATAAAAGCAATATATCACTCCAGTCCCGTGGTATATGCTCATTATACCACTCCAAGGGGGTTGTCGTCCCTCCGCTTCGCGTCGGGCCGAACAACGCCCCTTAGCCGTGGTATAATGAGCATATACCACGGCCTGTCGTGATCTATTGCTTAAATATTCCATCTATTAACTAAGTAACTGTAGCAAGCAGTTAGTAATTGTGATATCCATTAGCAGCTGTTCGACCCACTGCCATTGTCTTTTCAGTTTGTTGCCATACCAAGTCCAGTGGCCAAGCAGAATCCTGAACCAGCCAAACCCAAGGCCCCCACTCAAAAAGCAGCACTTAAACCGCCCACCGTCTCTAGTAAGTTCCATCTTACCACTGCAGTGTAATCACGTTGTTCTGATAAACTGTATTAGACCTGTGGAAATTCAGTTCCGCTCTACTGTCTGGAAAAAAATTTGAGAAACTTATTTATATCTACAACCCAACTAAAAAGGGAAATGCAAAACAAGTCAAGGTTCCTCCCTCCAGTGGAGCGGAGCCTCGGCACCCAACCCGCTGAAGCAGGGAAGTTGAAAATTCTCTTTTCTCCCTTTTTTATTTATAGAAACGTGTGAACAGAAGGCGTCTAAGGGCCAGCCCACGGAAAATGCTGAATTGCCGAACGCACCGGACGGCACGAGCCCCAGTCATAAGAGGATCCTCCGATTTCCATCGGCACCCCCACCACCCCCAACCCCGCCACCACTGCCACCAACCTCAAACACTTCCCCCTCATGCCCTGCCGAGCAGCCTGGTAAGGTTAGCCCGAAACTGGTTCAGAGACCAAAGCCAGCTATCCTTGGTGGAGACAGGGCCAAAAGGAGGATAGCGACAATCAGGTGTACGACTGTAGCTCAGGCCAAGTTTGCAATATCTGAGGAGACGGAGAGTAAGCTTGATTCGCAGCCACAGCAGCAGCGGGAAAATGCAAAAAAGACCTCTCGCAAGCAAGATCATAAGGTCCAAGTCACGACTACTGCTGCCGACCCGACTAATATGGCTGACGTCACAGAGCCAGAACCCATGAACGAGACTGAATCAGAGCGGTTAAAATCCAAAGAGAAGAGACAGAGCAGCAGTACTAAAGGAAATCCAGCACAGCCCAACGACTCGCATGATGTTCAGGGCTCCACGTCGTCTGCTTCTAATACTTCCGCAAAAACTAGCAGCAGGAAGGATGGTAACGGGGGTCCCCGAAAAGACCCCACAGATAAGGGTCCCGGGAAGTCTCGTGAGGCACAGCCGGAGAAGAAGAACGCTCCAGAGCCTTCAAATGTGAGGGCAAACAAGGAGAATGAGAAGGCACAGGGAGGCGGCGCCGAGCACCAGCCGGAATTGGAGCGAAGAGCGGCGCTGCTCATCCTTCCGGCTGCCACCCTCCCGCCCAAGTCGAGCAAGACCAGCACTCTGAGCAAGCAGGCTGCCGAGATGCTGCAGGATATCCAGGGACTCCACCCGCCCACAACGCCGGCCAAGAGGACCGCGTTGAGCACTGCAGACACTCCCCTCAGCCCCAGAGCAGGTCGCTCGCGGGAAGAACCGACCGATGGCATCAGGACTCCAGTCAGGCAGAGGCTGCTCAGAGACGGAGAGGGGACACCCAGGCGCCTGATCGCGCCCGGCACGCCAGATCTCCCCACCTGCAGTCCGGCCAGCGAGGCCGGAAGCGAGAGCAGCATCAACATGGCGGCTCACACACTCATGATCCTGTCGCGCACCGCCATCGCCCGGACAGGCAGCCCACTGAAGGACAGCCTGCGCCAGGATGAGGCGGGTGAGATGTCTCCCCCTTCGGCCAAGCAAGCCAAGAAACGCAAGAGGACAGCCACGCCATCGAGTGTGGCCGGAACAAATGAGCCCAAGTGTTCATCAAGCAGCAAAAAGAAGGAAAAGGTACCACGGTTGTAAATATTCACATTTAGGGACACTTATTGAAAGATTTTAAAATTGGCTTTTCATGTAAACATACTTTGTGTGTTCCATGATCAGCAATCCTCCCAAAATTGTCAGCACTGTGGGAAATCTAATTCATGTTCAAATAATGATCTTAATTCTGACTCATGTTGCTTATTCTTCAGAAGCAGAAGAAAGCTGTGGATACATTCCCGGATGATTTGGATGTGGATAAGTTCCTGTCTTTACTTCACTACGACGAGTGAGCCCTTTCACCTGTCGCCAACCCAGACATCCGGAAATAAACTCTTACTAAGATTACAAGCCAGGAATAGATGAGCCATCTGCTTTACCAGAGCCTACAGTTTCTTTAGCCTTGCCAGAGTCGTTGTAAGCCTAATGGATATTTTGTCAGTTCGGGATTTTTCATCTGTCTGACTATTGGATCGTGTGACCAGGCAGTAACTGTGCTGCTGCAAGTGTGTTTATTTTTATTGTTTGTTTCCATGGCCTTGGGCCCTCTTTTACAATGGATTTTTTGATAATGTTCAGAATTATTCGATTCCGAACACATAGTTTTGGTCAATATTTGACCTCATTTATAGTACTTATTTGTGTGTTTGTGTGTTTTGTTCCTTCCTGTACAGCAAACTGAATTGTAAGAAAATTAAATTTAACACGTCATCATGCTCTAAGTAAAGTAAAGAATACTTTTTTTTGGACAAATTAAAAATACATATATGGGTATATTTGTACAATTTGTCTGATAGTTGAGGAAAATTAAGGTTTGAATCATATGCTACAAAATAATGGTCCTGTTCATACCTGCTTTGTTTTAATATTATTTAGAGTTTACTTTAATAAAACCTTAAAACTGTGTCTTTGTTAGGGCATAAATTACGTTGACGTGAGAAATGTAAACTGTCAAAATTACCAGACAATTAGTTAAATGCATTTCCTTGTAGAATGTTACATTTAACAGATTTGTAATGTATTTATAAATGAACAATTTAATCTTGCGTTGATAATACCCAAAAAGCATTGAATAAAAAACTGGCCGTTTAGCAAATCTGGCAGCCTCTGATTGGACCAAACAATGTTTTAGTGGCTTGCGTACAAATGTCACAATAAAAGTATCAAGAGTTGACAGATGCTAAACTTCATAGCTCCCCGATATGTATTTATGCAAGTTCGTTTGTTCTTACTATTGGTCCCGCTTAACACATACATCCATATATACCATTAAATATTTGTCCCTCAACCAAGTTGCAATCTAGAAATAAAACCAACGTGACTTTATTTTAGGGAGCCGGTGCAGACTATTTCCGGGTCAGAGGACATGAGAGAGGTATGACTATCTAATTTAAATGTTCCCTGTAATTCTAAGGTACAATGCTTTTACTAAGAATTAGAAAAACCTTAAGATCGCTACGGGGATCCAGTGTTATACCTTTGAGTATGAATACATAGAATGGGTTCCAACTGTCACCCTGCTTAGCTTAGTCTTTAGCTTAGCATTTAGCATGTTAAGCTAGCCGGCTAGTGTGAGGAAGGGGATACACACGTATTTGATTCTAATTACAGGTTGATGACCTTCATCCTCAAGTTTATTGATGGCCTACGCCGTTATCTATTTCGTAATCTCGTTGTAGCTTGATACCTCAGTCAGAGTCGCTTTCTGTTGGCGACTTGTTTGACAGCTGGACATTTGACCAGTTTACTCAGCCAGTTACTGTAAGATGACTGCTTAGTGTTGGATGAACTCGTGTTTTTTCCTAGACATGTGAATTATAATGTGACATTCAAATGTGAGGAGGTATGTCAAATGTGTGTTTTGTGTTTTTGTTTATCTTCCTTAGACTCCCTGGCCTAATAAACAGCGAAGGACATGGCAGCCAATGGAGCAAGCTTAGAAAAAACTCAGAAACGCACTGGAGTCAAAGACAGACAGAATGGCACCTCTCAAGGTTTGTTCAGGCATTCTCTTTGGGTTGTATGGAAAATTGGGATATACTTTCTCAAGATATTGGTTCCCTTTCTGTTGCCTACATAGTGAACTCTCAACGTTATTAAAATAAATCTGTGGACACCCACTTCTTTTAGACTCTTTCAGTATACCATTGTCAACTCAGTAACTTGTCGTTTGCTTCATATAGTTAAGCCATAACGTGTTTTTGTGTATGCTGTCCACCAGATGCATCAGTCAGAGAGAGGAGGGAGAAGGATAAAGAAGAGCGCCTATCCCTGGTGTTATGGAGGAGACCTTTAACCACATTACAGTACTTTCTCCTGGAGACCCTCATCAAGCTAAAGGAGTTGGCAATGAAGTAATATTATTTCACATTGCCATTCAGATTGAGGTCCTTGTGATTGACAATATACATTAACGCTGATGTTGGGATTTTAGTAATGGTTAGAAAGTAAATGCCCTTCTATTTGCACTTGTATCCACCTTTGGGGCTGTTTTTATTATCTTGCGTTAGTTCTGTTTAAAAAAAAAAGTATGTATTTTTGTATGGGCTTTTGTGCCGTTTTATGGACAGGAGAGGGTTAGGTGTCACAGTGTCAGACTGCCACTTTGACACACTGCCACTCCAGTCCTAATGTATATATTTATTACCCATTATTTTTTCCTCTGGCTTTAGACTGTGGCATCGGCGAGGCCTGGTGTTCTTCTTCCTGGTTCTTTGTTTGTTCTTCTACCTTGCTTACTCCACTGAGGGTACACACCAGAACGTAAGATTTGGGCAGCCTTTTTACTATCTCTTGGGACTGATTTGTTTTTCTTCACTGTTAATATTCAGTCATCGCTGACACTGCTGTGTCTAAAGGTTAGAGCTAAGTCCAATTTTTTTTGCAGGCAGTCTTATCTTGCAAAAGAATTGTCTTCTACTAGGCACTGAATAACAGCCACTTGTTTTGATTTCATGATTAAACAAATTGAAGTGTATCCCCCTATCCCATCATGTTGAATCTGATTTATGTAAGAAACTGGACTTGGTATGTAAAAAATGCAAGGCCCATGTAACCATTACATTTCAAATGTATAAATGGATTAAGGCTGGACCAAGATTTTAGAGAAATGGGGACACTTGACAACCAGAGTAAAACAGTAAAAGCACCTATGTCTTGTTCTTCCATCCACTGACGGATTTTCTTTCTCCTTTCCAGTACGTCAAGTACTTGGAGGGCAAATTTCTATGGTGTGCCTACTGGGTAGGCCTAGGAATCCTGTCATCAGTAGGCCTTGGAACTGGCCTGCACACCTTCCTGTTGTACCTGGTAAGGGATCATTTAAAACTCTCCCGGATCACTTCTGCCACGTCCGCAATTGAGCTCAGCATCAATAATTACAAATGAATGAACACGAGCAAGGTGTGGCTGAGTGAAGATTCTTAGCAAAAGGTTATCTTGGGGGGGGGGGGGGGTCATTATTGTATGTAAATAGGACGACCTTTACAAACATCAGCTGGTATTTAAACTGTCCACCAAAGGGCACGGTAGCACAAACTGTCAAATGCCCTGTGACTTTAGAAATGCCCTGGTATATTATCCATTTCCACAGCTGCCAGTGGATGGCGGTCTTGTGTGACTTCTCTGTGTTCCAGTCCTTCCTTTGTCACCCATGTGTTTAGTACTCTTACCGACAAACCAAGGGTACTGTGGCTTCTGTGCCTGACAAAGGATCACAGAATGACTCACTCGATGGCTTTATGACATTTGCCATGGTTATGGTGATTGAAAAGTTTGTAAATGGAAAGAAAGAAAGAGAAGTGATTCTGCACCACTACGCATTTAGGCCCACAATGTGGTTTTTTTATAAAGTCAACATGTGCAGATGTTGGGCGTCTCGTCGTCTTTTTCCCTTATCTTTTCTTCTACAACTGCAACTATTCTTTTACTTCCTTTTTCAGTCACTGTAGCCTCTTATTTCTTTCCATTATGCGGCCAACCTCTTTCAGTTTACCTGGTCTGATGCATACGCTCTGTATGTGCGTTTTAACGTTGGTTTCTCATGACCAGTCATCTTGCCCCCCTTGAGTAGGTGTGACCTCATTCTCTTTCCCCACATTTCTCCACTCAGTGAGGGGATTTCTTTCCCACCCACATGTCATCATCCTCCCACACACTGAGCAGCCTCACCTCCCATATGGGTTTGATGTGTCCCACAAACCCTCCCGTGGGAAAAACTCTTTGAATTGTAGTATTTATTTTTCTTTACCAGACAAATGTATTCGGAGCCTGAGACTCAATCACCTGTGAGAACAGTTCAGAAATGTGTTGACCTCCAGCCATCGTTTAGCTGCATTGCTTGCAGCAACATTTCTTATTTATTTATTTAAAAAACTCTGTTTCCTCTTCATTTAATCAGATTCTATGTTATGCACAAATATAGTTATTAAAAAAAATGATGTTAAGCCGACCTTAATTAATTTACCCACTGGCCTTTTAATTTAGCACTTTGAGGGTGTTGGTGTGTAATGGTGCATTGTATAACAGTAGTAGTAATTATAGTTACTACTTTAATAATCACTATGCTCTTTTGTGTTAATCGGGCAAAATGACCAAAACAGCATGGTCAATTTGAATCCATGTAGAATGATAAATTCATGAAAATTGCATCTATACATTTTCTAAATTATTAACCAAGGCCTTCTTATGAAAATATGAATTCCAGATGGCGAGGGTATTTTGTTCCACAAAACAGCATCCCTCATCTCAACCCACTCACTGTAGGTCTGCTGTGGTGAAGAAAAAACTGTACTATGACTGTACGTCAGATCTAAGGCATTACTATTCAACCCCCATGGAGAGCGATAGATTGAGAGCGAAGTGAACTCGGTGAAGTCACAGTTTCTGCTTGCGGTTGAATATTTAATCACAAGCACGTTATGATTCATCATGATGGTTGCGTTCCATATCTGTTGGACCGATATGTGTTTCCATAGTGTGGAAGATCTCTGGTGTAGGCCTAACCATCTCTTGCTGGACAATGCTAGTATCCATTGGGGTTGGAGAGATGTAGATGGAGTTTGAGCATGTCTATACCAGGCCATAACGGATCATACAAAATGCAGGTTCTGCGTTTCAATTCGATTTTTAATACGTTTTCTTAAAGTTGTGACTCTTCTGGTCAGATCTGACTCACTGCCTCACAAAGTGAAGCATGTACATCTTTAGGAATGTCTGCCGGCTGGGAAAGAAAGCTCTTATTGTGTAAGCAAAAAGGCTTAAGAGAGCTCTCCACCCAGAGAATCACTGTGAGACCATTCATTGCGCTGACTAATTGCGTGCCGTGTCTTGCTACTGTCATCCTGGCTGAAGCGTTTTAAGGATTCATGACTGGGTGTCTCTGTTGTGGTCTCAGGTGTACAATACTGTTAGTGAGTTGCCAGGTGGGTTAGTCTGTGCCCCAACACTGATAAATGATACGGCATACTCACCTGTCAGGTGATTCAGGTGTGTGTGTTTGTGTGCGCGCGTGTGGTTAAGGTTACACACTCGTGCTTCTTCCCATGCCGGGGCATGTCGACTTGAATACAATGGGGCTTGTTTGTATGATCTTACACATCTGCTTATTCTCTGTTATCTTCTTTCATCTATTGAATGCTAATTAATCAACAAATTAATCAAAATCAACAGTCCACACTTTGTAATCTGACCCAAGTAAATGTAGATGAGAAGTTGTGCCAAGAAATTTTCACAATAGGAAGAAAAATGCACTTTTTTGTAAATAACTTACTTTTCTTCCCTGTGTTATTTCTAAGGAGACTTGCCTTATAAGCATGTTTATATCCTTATCCATATTCCAAACCTCGATCATGTTTCATTCTAAATGACCAAGTTGTGCATCACCATTGAATTCCAAAAGAAGTAACAGCTAAACTAGTTTTAAAAGAACTGACCACTAAAGGAACCCCTCCAACCACAGGGTCCACACATAGCCTCCGTGACCCTGGCAGCGTACGAGTGCGGCTCCATCGACTTCCCTGAGCCCCCGTACCCAGACCAGATACTCTGTCCCACGGACGGGGGTCTGGAGGGCAGCGTCTCCCTCTGGACCATCATGTCCAAGGTCCGGCTGGAGGCCTGCATGTGGGTGAGTACCAGTCAACCAGTCCAACGTTATGGAGCCCTTGGGCTGTTGCTTGTACAACCTGTTTGTAGGCTGAATAACAGTACCGGTATTTAACATGAGAGAAAGAATCTATGTGGTACGGAGAACAACCTCAAAGTTATTTTGCGAGGAATGAAATGGAGACCTGGTACTTTTAAAAGATGGATGAGTCAAATTGGTATATTTGCCGATACTTATAGCTAGGGAACTTTGGCAAGGGTAAGGCAAACTCGGCAAGACTTTGGTAGAACCACACCGAGAAAATGCCCCCCTTTCTTCAGGCCTCCCGCCAAAGCTTCTCTCGAAATCACATGACTAGCCTGCTATCTTAAGCAATAGGTCTGCCTAACCTTGTGGAATGCTCCGGTCAAGCTTAATGAGCGCACGGGCAGCGTGTAAGCAGGAAGCATGCTAGGCTGGTAGTCAGCCAGGTAGGCTATCCAATCAGTCCATTTTGGCCAAAAAATAAATGATTTGGGCTTATTACAGGCCTGTGACAGCCACAGATAACAGATTTCTGTTTTCTCTTTCCCAAGCATTTGATTTATTGATTGCTGTCATTGCTATAAAGAGAAAATGACAAAAAATGCTTCTAAAATAAATCAAATACCCTCCCTCGCTCTTAATGTAAGACAGGCAAGAATGTTAAATGTAAATACGAAATGTGTAAAAAGCAGTCAAATATGTTTGTGGGCCAACAACTTTTGGTGTGTCGGTGTGTTTGTGTTTTTGTGTGTGCGTGCCCTGGTGTGTTAAAGGGGGCAGGCACGGCCATTGGGGAGCTTCCTCCGTACTTCATGGCCAGAGCTGCCCGCCAGTCAGGAGCCGACCCAGACGACGAGGACTATGAGGAGTTTGAAGAGATGTTGGAGCAGGCACAGACGGCCCAGGTCTGAGTCACACACATGTACACACGAAAACAATGCAGCGCGCAATTCTTGTAATATCCGAGTTTCCGGTGTATGTTTTTGTTTTTTTTTGGAATTTAAGTATGCAACTCTTCAAAGAGTCCAGGGTTTTCATCAGCCCAACAGCAACGTCCAACCCCTCACTGTGCACCGTTTAACGCAAAGTGGCACAAAGACATGGCTTCTAGTTGTTCACATCCTCGCGGTGCCATGTCTGCGTGCTGGTCTAAATGACTGCGGTCCACTCGTCATCCTAATCCCGTCATGTGATCGTGTCGCCCCTCTGTAAAGCACCATTGACAAAAGGGCTCGAATTCATTACATCTAGATGGGGATCGGGTATGAAGTGTCATGCATGTTCACTGAAGGGCCCTCCCTCCACTGGTGCCTTCCAGTAAATGTGCTTGGGGAGAGGGGGTGAGTCACCCTCAGCCCAGCTCTCTTTAATCATCCCTCATGTCGTGACCCCCCCCCCCCCCCCCCCACCCACCCTTCACTCTCTTTTCACCGGTCTCTAATTTGAAGGACGGACAGTTTTGTCCAAGCACGGCTCACATGTTCTGAGTCAGCAGAATGGACACGGTCTGCATGACCTCCTTTGCCGAGGAAGCTTTAGGGGCAAGCACACACAACTTAAATTATGATGTAAAGTATTGAGGCTATATCCAGTCCGTGCATTTGTTATCAGATTTCTTTGTTTTCTGATCTTTTTGTCATTAGGGTATTTATCTTGATTTACAGCAACCAAATACTTTTAGTTTAAAATCTTGTTTGAAAAGATGTTCAAATATGAGCACACTGATTACTTTGCAAATGGTAGCCTAAAAAAATAACTTTTATTTCTGTCACATGGACATGTGTGTCCCATTACAAACCTTATCAAAAGAGGATGCAGTAAGGGATGTCTCACTGTTGCATTGGTGAACAAAGATAACCAACAGTACCAAATGGCCCATTTTCGACAGAGCCAAAACTTGTGACTCGACAAAAAGGGCTATTTATGTGGTTACGGAGTAAAGACTTAGTTGTCAGATGCTGGTATTTGGGAATGCCTAAACCCCTGCAAAGTCTCTGATCTTTAGCACCTAACCACAGACAACTCACCACCCGAAGGGGTGTAGACTTAAACCCTGCACAGCTGTGCCGGCCTGTTTCTGTTTGTATTGATACCAAAAATGATCTGTCATTTCTCAAAGGTCTATAGTGGGATTTGTGTTCTCAGTAAGTCTTTTAGAAAGGCAGAACTAAAAATTTGTTCAAGAAATTGTGTTTGAAATGTAACCTAGAGACTAAATGCCATGAAAGTCAAAAAATGCCAGATGAAATTGTAGGCTGTGCCGTAATCACACAGCAATCGTGACATTGCTTTGTGTTTCGCAGGACTTCATCACAAGAGCCAAGATGGGAGTCCAGAATATGGTGCAGAGAGTGGGATTCTTTGGGATCCTGGCCTGTGCTTCAGTAAGATGTTACAAGTTCTTAAACTTGGTACAAGAACAACGAAATGCTCGTGGAGCTCTTTAGCATTACTTTGAATCTGTTCTATTGAACTTTTTCTCACGTTTCTTTTAACGCAGATCCCCAACCCTCTGTTTGACCTGGCTGGGATCACCTGTGGTCACTTTCTGGTCCCCTTCTGGACCTTCTTTGGCGCTACGCTGATTGGGAAGGCTATCGTCAAGATGCACATACAGGTAGACGGTGTGCCCATATACAACTACATGCAACATGGCCCACCCTTTGTCTTTCTCCCTTCCCCCACTCTGTACACACTTCTATCCAACTAAAAGCACTTAAAAACAAAGATTTTAGGGGAAAAGAGTGTTTATTCTGGTGTCACATTAGAAGAACCTCAAAATGAAGGCTGACAACAACAGTAGCACTTAAGATCATTAGTGGGAGACTAAAACATCCAAACATATGCTTTTGGGTCGACCTTCGGTTGTACCCTATTCTGTCAGGGATTCCTAGATGTGCGCAGCCTTTGGAACCATATATAGAACCGACAGTTGAAAGACGGCGCTCCTGGGGGTTCCTTAACAAGAGCCAGGGCTCCACGAGGGAAAAGTAGCCCCTCCGAGTCACTTTAATTACCAAGTCTAGTGTTGAGTCTACCACAGTGACTAACATCAGCCTAGACCGAGGGGAGGGGAGGGGAGGGGGTGTCTAAGCGTGAGTCGCCGTGCGATTCTGAACCCATCCCAGCTCCTATCTACCCGCGTCACCTTGGTACTACCCAGGGATCTCACTGAGGAACACAGAGCTTACGAAGGGAGCCGACACTAAAGGCCCCCCCCCCCCCCCCCCCAAGAATCGTGTTGAGGAGGAGGTGCAGTGGACGTTAGAAGGAGGCAGACATCAGGGCAGGAAGCAGAGCAGACCAACAGAACAAGGCTGTTGGGCTTTTTTTGTTTTTCTGTACCTTGAACCCTCTACTTTTCAACACGTGTCATATCCTGTATTAGGGTTGCTGTCGTGGGGGGCATGCGTCATGCTATTCAAAGCTAATCAGTTTCATCGCCAAAAGTCTGCTCTGGTTTTTTTTTTAAGACCGGTCCTTTTGTGGCCGCAAGAAACACACAAGCCCCCCCTTTCCCACCAAGCCTTATCTTGTTCACTATGATGGTTCATCCTGGGAGTTATTCCACCATAGAATTCAACTTTGACATGCATCGTGTCTCAGTCATAACTTCCCTCTTTCTTCCTCCCAGCGCTGCAGAACTAACTGTTCAGCCGTAACGATTACTAAGAATAAAATCCTATTTTTACCCATCTCTATCTGAAATAGAGGATATTTTTAATCCCAGTTGCAAATTATATGTCATCTCTGTAACGGAAAACCTGTTTGGGTTCCCCAAGGTTTTGTTATTGACCGGGAAGTAACAAAGCTAATCCCCTCGTTTTGGTCCGTCTCCCTGCAGAAACTGTTTGTCATCATCACGTTCAGCAGGCACATAGTGGAGCAGATGGTGTCACTTATAGGGTAAGTCGCTCCCCTGCCCTTTGTGTGAAAGCGAGTGATCGGCCGAGGTGTGCTGCTGACTCAACATCTCTTTGTTGGTTTTGTGGATGGAAGTATGTTCGAAAACAATTAGCAGATGGCTGCGCGCCGGCGACGGGTCTTGTTTGAGTTGGCCGTTCCAAGCAGAGGTATTTTCTTTTGTCGTCGGTAAGTTTCTGCGTTGGTGGTCAAGGGCGTGTGTGAGGTCCAATCAGGAACAGGGTTCGAGCTCGGTATGCTCCTCTCTCAGACGGGGCCAATCTCTCCCAGGAAGTGAACCTGAGGAACAAATAAACTCCCAACTCTCTTGGTTCACTTGATTGTAGATTTGGTTACTTTCAGGTTTGATTTGATTGACAACATACAGGCTAATAGACTTAAAAAAATAACCTCTTCAAACATTGCTTCGATGAAAAAGTAAAATACGGAAAAGCTTTCAAGTGAAAAAACATGCATTTCAAGGGACCCTATTAGTATTACTAATACAATGCTTGGTGAGAGTGATAAGATGACGGTTTCCATTTTTTGTTCTGTATCATGGCTTACTGTTTTTCTGTGTGCTGGGTTTCATTGGAAATAAGTTCTATCTGTTACAGAGAACACGCCTTGTTCTAGATGAGTCGCTCTGATGTGATACAGGGCTCGGATACTGACTCAGCATGGAGTAGATTGAATGTTTTTTTCTTGTTTAGAAGATTCAGTGACTCAGGCTTTGTTTTGTTTGACATCTGCTATTATCCTATTAAGCGTTGAGTGAAAAAGTAAATAAAATGTCTACCTATTTAGCTCAGTCGTCTCAAATCTAAAAGGTTTGTTTTTGACGACGATACAAGGATATAAGACTTTAGTGGAGTAAATTCTGTTAATCCCCTGAAAATTAACATTTATACAATTCTATCAAAGTTTTTTTAACCCAATAGTGAACCCAATAATAAACTAACTGATACAAATTATAAATTTGTATCACTAGTTGGCTAATCCATCCTACCATATAAGGGTATAAAGTTTCAAGTTTCAAGTTTATTTATTTATACATACATACATACATACATACATACATACATACATACATACATACATACATACATACATACATACATACATAGCTATTGAAAGCTTTTGGGCGGGGGCCCAAGGTTAATGAAAACAATAATCAATTTAGCGATGCACAATGTGGTACCATGCAAGAAAACATAAATAGTGCAGACAATCAAGCATACAAATACATACAATCAATCATACAGTACATTTAACTTAAACAGTGCCGACAAAACAAACATACAAATACATACAATCAATCAATCATACAGTAATAATCCCAAGTACATCATCATATTGTTAGGGTAACATTATAAATAGGTAGCCAGTTAAATATGCTTTTAGGTTTTTTTTAAAAAGCGGACAGAGAGCACAGCTTCTTTAGATCCTCATCAAGTCTGTTCCAGATCTGTGGCCCCCTACAGGCAACACTCATACCCGTACAATGTAAACGCCGTTGTTTAACAATTATCAGGTGTTTATTCCTGGTTCGGTGTTGGTGCTGGGGGCGGCAGATGGGGAGCAGGCCGGTCAGTCTGGGGTTTAGGCCATTTATGACTTCAAACATTAGGCAAGCATTATGGAAGAGATTGAATTCAGTGAGTCTTAGAAGACCATGGCAGTGGAAAAGCGGACGAGTTGGGAGTGTTTACTGCAGCTCAGGACATAGCACGTATGAATTTCTTTTGTAGACTCTCAAGTTTTAAAAGGTAACTGGGAAAGGTATTGGACCATATGACATTACAGTAATTCAGATGCGGTTCAAAAAGGGTTTTGTACATAGTAAGTAAAGCAGATAATGGTAGAGAATGTCTGAGTTTGTATAAAAGACCAACATATTTTGATAATTTCTTTGTCAGATGATCAATGTGATATTTGAAGTTGACAAATTCATCAATGTGGACCCCCAGGAATCTTGTGGAGCTTACCCTTATGATCTCCTGATTGTCGATATTGATATGTACCAGTTCAGTATTGATTTTCTTTCTGTTTGAGCAGAATAACATATAATTAGTTTTATTAACATTGAGTGAAAGTTTGTTACATTTAAACCAGGCATCCACTTTGATTAACCCTGTGTTTACAGTGTCTTGGAGAGTGAGTAGGTTTCTGTGTGAGGTGAAGAGATTTGTATCGTCAGCAAAAATTACTTTATGAAAGATATTGGTGGAATTTACAAAATCATTGATGTAAAGGATAAATAAGAGTGGCCCAAAAATTGACCCCTGGGGGACCCCATAGTTTATGTGCTTTGCAGGGTGAGCTACAGTTATTTGCAAAAACAATACTGTTGACGGGTCATAGAGATAGCTTTTGAACCAATCAAGGGCGAGGCCTCTGATACCATAGTGGTGTAGTTTGTTCAGTAGTATCTTAAAATCAATAGTATCAAAGGCCTATGATAGATCAAGGAAAATACCTATTCCGAATTTACCTTCATCAATACAGTCATTGATTTTTTCAACAAGGTCAAGTATAGCCATACAGGTGGTGCTCTTTTTCCTGAAGCCAAACTGAGATGGAACAAGAATGTTGAATTTTTCAAGATAGCCATTCAGTCTGTTATATACAACCTTTTCAAATACTTTAGAGAGAGTTGGTAATAGTGATATGGGGCGATAATTGCTCATGATGTTCTTGTCTCCTGATTTAAAAATTGGTATAACCTTTGCAATTTTAGCCATTTTTGGCATGACCCCTGTTGTAAGAGAGAGGTTAATGCAATGAGCGAGTGGCTCCAAGAATCACATCGACAATAGTTTTCAGAATTTTACTAACTAATACCATCAATTACAGCTGTATTTGAGGTCTTTAAGCCCATAATTATCTCAAAAGTTCAGTACTGTCTGTTGCTTCAAGAAAAAGGAGTGTAAGTAATTGCCAGTTAAGTATTGTTCAAAATGTACCCCCTGGGGTTGTCTGATGGTGGCAGCAGCGAGATTTTCCCCAATAGAAACAAAGTAGTTGTTAAAATTTGTAGGGAGGTCTTCTTCGATGTCTCCAGTGACTGGAAGAACAATAGGTTTACAACCCTTGTTGAGAACTCCACTTAAGACTTTCCACATCCTCTTGCAGTCACCCCGTGATGAATTGAGAAGTTCAGTGTAATGGCTACTCTTACTCTTTCTAATTATGTGAGTGAGCTTGTTTCTATAAGTAGAGTATTTCTTTTTAGTTTCAGTACTTGGATTTGTGAGGTAGCACTTATAAAGTTTATTCTTATGTTTGATGGATTTTACAATTCCCTTAGTTATCCAGGGATTTTGGGCAGTGGTCCGGCATCTGACCGATTTCACAGGGATAGAAACCTCGATGGAGTCATTGTGTATTTTATCAAATTGTCATATGCAGCGTCAGGAGTGGTACAGTTGTAAATGGTCTCCCATGGCTTGGTTAGCAGGTTAGCATTTAACAGCTGTAATGTTATCTCATTTATAATTTTACATTTTTTAGTTTTAGGGTGTGGGATCGAGTACATTTTGGCTGAGCCATAAAAGAATGCTATGGGGAAAGTGGTCAGTGATGTCAGACCGTACCAATCCTGCCACTAACCTGGTGTTCCGAATGTTGGTAATGAAGTTATGGATGATGGAGCTGGAGGTCTGTGTGACTCTGGTGAATGTGTTGATAGTGGGGAAGAAGGAAGAGGAGTGCATAGTATTAATGAAATCATGTTTTGCTGCATCATTCTTGGATATGTCAAGATTGAAGTCACCAAGAATGATACAACACGCCCTGATTCCACCAAGAAGGCAGCGATAGTGGTAATGGCGATGACATCATGGCGACTCATTTCCTGGTTGATGGGGCTGACACACACACACTCCTGTAGAGACTTGAGGGGTATAAAAGCAGGGCTGAGAAGCTTCTGTTTCATTCCAGTCTGCTGTCTGCCTCTGTGCAAAGCTCCAAGGGGTTGGATGGAGGGCTCTGAACCAGGACCTCCATGTAGAATAGGGGGGGGGAGGAGCAGTATAGCCGTATCAGGGAAGCTACCCATACTGGAACTGGGTGTCTCGAGGAGAGGACAGCGGGCTGGATATAAGGACCTGAACCTCCAGTTTGGAGCTGGCAATTAGAGGAAGTGGTCTTCAACGGGTGAGTGGCTTGACTTTTGCATTATTCTCTTTCCCTCTTGGCTGTGTGTGTCTTTAGGTCTGTGCCCAGGGTGGGACCAGCTCTCCAGAAGCCCTTCAGTCAGTACCTGGATGCCCAGAGGAACAAGCTGCACCACGCAGGGGAAGGCACGCCCGCGGTAAGAACAAAGATACATCCCTCTCTTGCCAACGCAACCTAGTTCAATCATTGATCCTTGTGGGTCAATGATTGAGCCATTAGGAACACACCAGCTCCATTTGAGGGACATCCACACATGTTCATCCTAAAGAGGAGAGCACGTCCTGATGGGCAACAGGAGGCGCAAATACTACAAGGCTGAAGTTAATGCTGTATTATTTGTGAGTAGTGTTGTAAAGAAATATCTTTAACAATTTGTAAAGCTATTTTTTTATTTAGATAAATGAAGAATTGCAAAACACTTTGGTTTTATCATCGTAACCAAATCGCTAGCAAAAAAACATACTTTAAAATACAAAAATTAAAACGGCCTGTCCTGCTTACAGACCCTTTGATAAGTGAATGTAATCATACAGCTCCAGTGTTGACCGAAATAGAGAAACGGTTGCGGGGGGGGGGGTAAACCCCATTTCCAGTCGTTGTTTGCTGAATGTTTCATAAACAAGTATAAACATGCCTCGTTTCTATTATGGCTTGGCTTTTTAAACTGGTAGGACAAATTAAAACGTTGGTCAGGTCCCTGAAAGGGAAACACTGCAACCATGCATCACAGTCATCATAGTCTCTAAAAACCCACACATCGATCACACATGAGTGGTATTGTGTCGCTGCCACACACACTGGGAGGTAATGGGTATTTTTTTTAGGCAGAAGCAATGTTACAGCATCATCCACGTGTAATGTTTTAACCTTGCTGTCCACCGCTTCTCTCGGTTGTGCAGGGTGAGAACTGGCTGTCGTGGGTGTTTGAGAAGGTGGTGCTGGTGATGGTGGTGTACTTTGTGTGCTCCATCGTGAACTCCATGGCGCAGAGCTACGGCAAGCGGCTGCAGCAGCGGAGACACTCGGAGGAGAAGACCAAGTGATGGTGGGCGTCCGAACCCACGACTGGAAGGACAAAGCCCATTGGACACGCGTTGCCCCGGCGACCGGTCCCACTGCCCACCCGCCTCCCCGCCGTCTCCAGGGGGTCTCTCGACAACTAAACAACAAACCTCACCCTAGTCCCATGCTCAAAGAGAGGCTTCACACCAGGCACCGTTGTTGTCCGCGTTCTTTTGAAGAGTGTGTGTGTGTGTGTGTGTATGTGTGCGCTGTTAGTTCTTGTTTGTCCCTCCTCAACCTTCGTAGGGTTCCCGCGCTCCACCTCCAAATACCTTAACACTAGCTCTCCCTCGGCCAGCCACTCATCTCTTAAATTGCGTTCTGTGTGATTGGTCCCACTCCTGCTGATACGAAGATGTCCGTCTCTAGCAACTGACTAACCCTTTCATAGACCTCAGATGTGAAGCGGCAGACGGAGCAGCCGACCGGACTGCTCCGCTGCTATGCCTTATGCAAAGATGGGAGGGTCCCACAAGACATGCATTGAACACAGTTCTTAATTGATACTTACTTACTTGATTTGTATTTAATTTGTTTTTTGTGCCCGTGTGCAAGGTATGGACAGTCTTTTGAAGTGTGCTCCGTGGATACAATGTGCTGATGATTTGAATAAGGTTAAGCGTTTATTATATATTTTTTCATTTGTTCAAGGTTTAATTTTAACCTTATGTGGTCCTCTGTAACATGACAAACCATTTTGTTTTGTTTATGGGATCTGTCGTATATATTTAGAAATGGTAAAAAAAAAATGAAGCAATATCGAGTCAGAACTATGTAGTATTGATGGCTTGCACATCCTGTAAATAACTAATATCTTTTTTGGGGGGTACGTGCACATGGATTTCTATTCTCATGGTCTTTCTGGATATAACGGAACTCAAAACATAACAAGGAATAGGTGATATCATTTGTAAAGTAACATTGTTCTCTTGGCTTACTTGTTCCATTTGTTCTGTACATTTAGATTGAACCTTGATCAAAGCATATATAAAATGTCTTAATCATTGCCCTGGTTTCCATGTCTGAGTTTTTTGTAATAGATTTTTATTGTATTTTTTAATCCCTGATGGACGTCCAGAGACGGTAAGTCAACTGGTACGTATTTCCCCTCGTAAGCTGCTTGCTGGTTAATATTGACATCATTTAACTTGTGTAAAATCCTCAGATGAAGGCACCTGAAGGTAGGTACAAATCCACTACCTTGTGATTAGTATGCAAGCCGTCTTACAATGTTAAACCACCTGTAATAATAATGTGTTAACTGCCACATCTAGTGTTGAGTAGTAAACATGCTTTGACCTTTTGCCTTCAAAAGGCAACCCAATTATATTTCTGTACTTTTACTTTGTTGACTAAATCACCAATGTCTGTCCTGTACGGACAGGACTCCTCCACTTTCCCAGTGGCGCCTTGCTCTCTCCCGTCCCGTCAGCTAGCTTATCAGACTGGTGTTGGCTGCTCTATTGTCACGGCAACAACGGTTTGTAAGCTGGCTGAAGTTCTGGGCCAACGGCTTTGTCCACAGATTGCTGTGTTGACTTGACTCTACATTGATCCATTTGTTTTGGATGGGCCTTTACAAGTCCACTTTAGGAGTTGGCTTGATATTGTACCTTATTGAAGTAGTACATAAAAGTTATGTTTGATTTATTGGATGTTGATAACAACCAGAATTTTGAAAGGGCTGTTGGATGTTACTCCTGAGTAACATTAAATGTTTACTTGTCAATCCATCACAATTAAATAAAAACAATTCATGAAAAATGTCATTTCTAAATACAATCTGTTACTAAGTTCACAGTTCTTAGTTTTGGATGCACGCAACTGTCAAAGGAGACAACTATTACCAGAGACAGCCCGGTAACTGGCTTTGAGGGTCCAAGGCTAGCACAGTTGCGTGTAACTAGATATTACTTGCTCTAGAGATGTAAAGCTGTCTAGAAAGTCTTCCTCTGCAATCCCAAACTTGGTGTATTGATGGATGTATGCCCTGCAACAATTAAAAAATAAAAAAAAAACATGTTAATTTTTTAGTAAAATAAACTAATTTCAACATTGAAGAAAATATTTAGGGAGAAATAAATGTCATTCCCCAAGCCACCTTCCGCAGATGATGAAATGCATTTTGTTGTGATTTGGTTTAATGTAAGTGGAACTTGATTTGCAGTTTGTGTATAAAGAAACACCCACCTTGAAGCAAACATGTTCCAGGCCTTTCGCACCATGTTATCCAGAGGTTTCAGCAGAGTTTGGCTGTTGCTGACTAGCGTAGCAGACTTCTCGTACTGATTGAAGGAAACGGGGGATTTCCACATACTGAAAGCCTCTCTGGGTGGAAGCCATGAGGTGTAGAGCGCTGCATCCTGAAATCCATCTGTAAACATACACACATTGTTGGGTTTTCTTTACAGAAGAGCGTGCGATCTTGAGACGATCTACGCCTATTCCGTGTTTATTACAGCGCCACTGTGTGCTTCATATAAATGATCTGAAAACGTTTTTCATGTTCTAAAATATGCAGGGGATTACAAATTTGTAAACATCTAACACTAAAGTATTCACTTTCTTCATACATTTACGTATATTGGTTTTCACAGTAAGATTTAGTCCCTCCAAGGTTGAAGGCTGGAGAGACTATCAGAATAAAAAAAAAAAACGTTTTGGGAGTGTCAATAGTAATATTGTAGTATATATAAGTAAGAGAATGGGAATTTACTGCTTCCATTATTTAAATCTTTGTTGATCAGCATTAACTATGGATGTGTCCAGGTTAATTGTAAACAATGCAACTATCATATAAAAAGACAAACAAATAAAAACAGAAATTGATAGTTAAATTACATAACACACACAGTAGCACATTTATATTAACCATTTTGAACTATTTGCAACCATCCTGGTTAACAGTGTTTCCATTGTACCTTTCTTTATCTTCCAACAATGCCCAATAATATGCGAGTGGTCTGTTTCTGCGATCACACAACCTCCAACATACTTGTTTTGCAGCAAGTGGCTTTCCCCCTGATTTTAAGTGCTTCGCTTTTATAAACCCTGTATGGTCATGTTCAATGAAGTCCTGTTTAAAATCTCAAATCCTTACAGGATAACCGAGGTATCAGATTATAATTACAGTCGAGGAGTCTTTACTCAAGTACACCTTTCACTTATTCAAATTTAATTCTGAACATCAATTTCTGGTAAGATATATTCTTAAAAAATAAATAAAAAAAATGCATTTTTTATTTTTACAAAAGGTGTATTGGATTTCTTAGCTGAAAAAAACTGATAGTTTACGATCTTGTATATAGTTGTATTGAAAATAAAGTGCTCACCAGCTTCTGCACTGAAGACATCTTTCCCCCTCAGTATGAGCAGATTGGCCAGAGACCTGTTGAAACCAGTTGTTCTAAAGCTGTGAGCCGACTCAGCACCACCACACTTGACAGGAGGGGCCCGAACCTGCCAGTCTATGCCTGTAGAAAATATATAGGGGAATATTATAGCCAAATCCGTATTTGTATACTTACATATTTAAAGATCAAACTATCAAGTATATTAAGAATAATGTAAATGTACTCACAATATATATATATATACAGTATATTCTTTTTGAATAATGGTAGTATTTTGAATTCACTGTGAATTGAATGAACCCAATTGGTGCAAACTTCAGATGAAGGGCCGGAAGTGAAATGGAAAACGTCGAGCAGCAGTACCCTTACGTAAACTGTGGAACCAGATACTAGTACAAAAAAAAAAGTTGAATCAACCCATATGGTTTATCAAGAATGATTTATTACACAATAGTTACGATTTACCCGCTGTCGAGTCAGTAGACTTAGAGGAGGCATATAGTTTTCATGTGTGGCTGGGTTCCCCCCCCCCCCAAAAAAAACAACGGTTAGTCTAGTGTTCGCCTGGTTGGGTGAAAGCTTTTAGTTTTCAGGTTTTCATGCGTACGATTGGTTGTACCCCTAGTAAACCAAAACATAACATTAACAGCCTTATTAAAGTTGGTCTTGCTCCTACAGAGCATCATATCCTTCCAGCAAAACGCTTGAACACAACATCAACCCCCAAGAAACATATCCAGTGTATGCATATCCAGTGAACACTTCCTGCCGTCCATCTCATGTTCGCTGCACTGGTCTGACATCATCTACCAACCACCTACATCCCATTCCCCAGGGTATATCATCTTCAGAACATGAAACCAGATGTGCCAGTGTGATGCAAAACATTCAAAGAGCTAGATATCATACTGATACATGTGTTATTATATACCATAATAATATATACTAAATCATATAGATTAACATAGCGTAATGTATTTTATGTTCTTAGTTGTTTTGAGCCAACTTGCCTTCCTCCATCTTGGTGTTAGAGATGAGCATCTGCCGGAGGTGCTTGAGGAGGCCTGGCCAGCTGAACACACTGTAGGCCATGGAGGAGCTGGCCACCTGCGGGATACTGCACACACTCAGGAGCTTGTACTCCGGGTGGCAAGCCAGACTGCTCACCAGCTCACCTGGGGAGGAGTATCAAAAGAGAGCCCAGCTCACAAAACACATTCATCTCATAGCATATATGCTTTAGCATTGATATTTTGTCCATAGCTTCGACAATCACATGAAGGACTTATAGCGCTAATATATCCGGGGAGCGTCTCATTGTTCTTTTGCCGTTCCGAGCCGTACCGCACAACGGAGAGGGGCCGCGGCTCAAGTGAACACGCCTTTTCGCACGCCTCTCACCCAGGGGGTTTCTGCTGTAGTCCCCGTAGGAGTCGGTGGTCAGGGCGGGCTGCAAGACACTGGCCAGCTGGTGGGCGATGACCCTGTTGACGTCCCCGAAGGATATGTGCTTGATGTTGAGCAGCTGAGCGCAGATCCGGTGTACGGTGTCGTTCTCGTGCACCAGGATGGCGTCCGACAGCCCGTAGAGGTGAGACAGCGTCAGCACCGAGTTGTAGTTTTGCACGATGACCTGGAGGAAGGAGGAGGAGGAATTTACTTTGACAGGACAAGGTCACACTATGTTTTTACACTTCATTCTAAATGAGAGACAGATATACATGCAGTGATGACATTGATAATATTCCAGACTCCCATTTTTCTCAGCATGAAATATGAAGCAGTGCTCTCTTATATTAACAAAGAACCTAGCCTGAAGGTTTAACTTGAAAAAAAAGCTTGCAAAACATATGCTACAAAACTCGGGACTGAGTATTCATTCGTCTGTTTTCACCATAACATCAATCATAATATTTGCGCCTTGACTTCCACATATAAATAAACAAAAACCAAAACAAGTGTACACTCACAACAGCCCTACCTCCCCGCTGTCATAAGGCCAGGTGAGGTGGTTGAGGATGAAGGAGTTGGGGTAGACTTCTCTGAGACACTGCGTGACATATGTGCCCACCCCGGACCCCGTGCCTCCCGCCACGCTCATCATCGTCACCACTCCGGCCAACCTATCACAGCGCTCCACCTCCCGCCTCACCAGGTCTTCCATGGCCTCTCTGTGCCGTGGACCATGGACACAGTAGCTATAGCAGGACACAAAAATACCTGTTGTGTGTGCAGTGATCAGGCCCTAATAGCACATGCAGCGATGTTTTACAACAATATTGGTGCTCCTCTGTTGCCTTGACCGGTAATTTATTGTCAACAAAAAAGATGAGCTCATTGGTTTTTGGGTTGATGGTGCTTACCCGTTTGCCCAGTTGTTGCCAGAACCCTGTTTCTGGCTAAAATTGGATTTTTCCCCATATCTCCACCTGCCCGACTTGGCTGCCTTGCTCATACTGTGGTTGATTACTTTAGGCTCCATGTCGATGAGAACAGCCCTTGAGGTTAAGTCTGTTAGATTTACACAAACATAGAGAGGGAAAAAAAGCATTAATTATGCATTAATAATTGACTAGGTAATAGATGGTGAGATCTAGCCAAGCGTGTTGCTGTTCTCCATGTTTGACATTGTTACAAGATCCTGCGAGAGAAGCATGCATCTTCGAAGGAAGATTAGATGAGAAGTACATCAGCAGTTGTAGGTCCAACCATAACCCAATGCATCATCTAAACAGAGCGCACACGATTGACGTCACGATGAACGTGAATGAACTCGGGTCACTATGGAGACGCACTTCGCAAACAGCTGGGGACGAATCTACACTGGTCCGTTTTAAAGTTTAAAACAATGTGGAATCAGTTATTTCAAAGACTCACGCATGTGCCCTCGTGAAAGACATACTGGTACTTTTTTTGGGACATTCTAAGAAACATACCCTTTGAATCCACTTATTCTGTCACCTCGCCGGTTTCATTCTGGGTTGTTTACGTCCATGTCTAGATCGCAGTGTAGTCATATCCCCAGCCTCCTGGGGAGACTGGCACCATCATGTTCATACGAGAGCGCAGGAGGCGAATATTACGAGCTCTGCACAGCCCTTAAGTTTTAATTTGAGGGCTGACGGTGCATGTTTTTCCCTGCGAGATCTGGCAACATAGCGTCAACTGTCATAGTGACTGACAGGTGACAGCCCAAAACCAAACGATGAATAGTTGAATCATGATCCGCCACGACGCAGAAGCAGCCGTCCTACCGCCGGTGGTCGTCTCGTGGAAGAAGCGCGCGGTGCTGGCGTCGCTGTAGCCCCTCTTCTGTCCGTCGCGGGCGTCCTTACAGATCACATCAAACAGCTCCTGGCCCACTTGGTTACCGCACTGTCCGAGCTGTACTGTTACGATGGACATCTTGCCAACGAGGTGACCAGCGCAACACGCCTTGGTTTACGCCACTGCTGTTAAGTTAGTGTCACATAAATGAAATGATACAGACGGCGAATTCGTTTTTTGAAACTGGTGCGCTTCACGGGCACTTCCTGCATGCGTTGTCTCGAGACAGCATGGATGCAAGATCCGGTTCTACTGAGCGAACCGCCCAATTAAAGGCAAAACATATCCTATTGGTTTTTATCAAAATTTTCAGTCAAGGATCGTAGATCTATTCATCGTTATGCTTAACATAACGAGCAGATCATCTAGTGTCAAGCCCTAGTATCTGTCAACTTTCAGAGATGCATGCACCAGCAGTACATGAACGCAAGCATACTTCTTCAAGCTCTCATCCCAGGTCACCGCCCCTTCTGGATGGTGCGCACTGCGCATGCTCAGTGTAGTAGCCGGTTATGGCGGCGACGTGTGTTTGTCCATGAGGTGGGGAACCCGAGCTATTCTCTCGGTTTGCGAGTCAGCAATCTGAATCCAACGCAGCCATGGCTGGGGTGTTCGACATCGATTTGGATCAGCCGGAGGAAAATGTCTCCGATGATGAGATTGAGGAGGTACTTTAATGAAACCCTTTCTAGGTGCAGTTGTTCCTATGTGTAGCCGCTAGCTCGGTAGGCTGCTGGTCGGCGTACGAGGCCCGCTTCCCCGGGCGTAGGCCTGTTACAGTAGCATTGGAAGCCCATTATGCTAACTTGCTGCCGTTTTAGAAAGTGTAACCTCAGCTGTCAGCTGTCAGGGAAGGGTTTTAACTCGGCCAGAGCAACGGTCTATTAAATGCAGCGCTTTGTTTTGTTTTCGTTGGGCTAAACCAGTGCTGTCAGATTTGCTCTTTGGCGTTTAGTATGCACGTTTACTGTGCCGGGAGGCATGAGCCGTGGTTACTTCACGGTGTGCAGTAAAGAGAGACATGAGCCGTGGTTTCTTCATGGTGTGCAGGGAGACACGAGCCGTGGTCACTTGTTGGTGTGCAGGGAGACACGAGCCCTGGTCACTTGTTGGTGTGCAGGGAGACACGAGCCCTGGTCACTTGTTGGTGTGCAGGGAGACACGAGCCCTGGTCACTTGTTGGTGTGCAACAGTTTATTTGCGCAACCACCCCGATCACTGTCCTCTGTACACCTCATCCCACGTTCAACACTGGGTCTGTTTCCCCCCCAGGACAGCATTTACAATAAGCAACTCGACATTGATGTTGGTAAAGCTTTTAGTGCGTTCCTGGGTCTGCAACATGACAGCTGTCATTTGTCTGTTTGATAACCTGCTGACACCTTGGGTACATCCTTTCTTGCTGAATATCTTGCATCAGGCTAACATCAGTGTGACAGGTTGGGCAGCTGCCGCGAACACCCACCGTTAAACCCCTTTTACTTCCAGAGCAAAACACAATATATATTCCACGGAAAGGGGTATATATTAGAACATATTTATGTGCAATGGTTAAATTAGACACCGAAGTTCTATCGCTGTCAAAATCTAAGTTGTCAAATCTAATCTATGTTGTGTTCTACGTTATATTATATGCTATGCTATATAGTGGAACAGAAGGAAACTTTTAAATGGCACTGTGTTGTTTTGTTTCCTCCACTGCCTGGTTTAGACCCAGATCAACGACTTCATGGACCAGTGCAGCGGCTTTGAGTTGTAAGTGCTAGCTACTGTGGTGTGTTGGGCAGAGAACATGCATTATATGGTTTAGGTTTACTCACATTTCTCAAAAACGTATTAATGACTGATTTGTTGAATCTATTGCAGCAACATGGATGACTGCGAAAAGATCGAGATATCAGAGGACAATGTCAACCGAGGGACAGAGAATATCAGACCGGAATGTTTTGAGCTCCTTCGGGTGTTGGGGAAGGGCGGCTACGGAAAGGTACTATTGGTGCTATAACGGTGACATGCCTCGATTAGAACTCACACTGTACACACTAGAAGTGTGAACCTTTTGGTATCTCAAGACTTATTTTTGGGAGTCTATTCAAAATCAATGCTTGTTTCTAAACGAGTCTTGACAGCGCTAAGGAAGACCTTTTTGAATTGCATCAATGATTGTAACACTGCCGCTTGCAAAGGCAACACCAACTAATGATTCCATGTCTTGTTCAGGTGTTTCAGGTTCGCAAGGTTGTCGGTGCTGCTTCAGGCAAGATATTTGCCATGAAGGTTTTAAAGAAGGTAACAAGATGGTTTTTTTTGCCACTGACCTTTTCTTACCGCTATTTACTTCAGGCAAGACACATGCATCCTCTGATTGATATTCATTGTTGCCACTTCAAAAAAAAAATGCATAAGCCAAAATGATCAGAAATCACAATTTGTGAATGCTGACTCCGTCTGCAAACAGATTTAGCTTTATCTCCCTGAATTGACTGTTCGGGGTAAGGCTTGAACACTAATACACTATAGTTCCATTTGTGCCACTTCGCTGATGCTGCCTTGGCATGTAAAGCACTTTCTCAGCCTATACGGATGTTGCCTGACAGTCACGCTGCCTGTGCTTGATGGTCTTAAAGGACCGTAATGACATGACGCCAACCTTGTGCCACACTGCTTCGTCATTGTTCTTTGTACCTAACCAAATGATGTGCAATAATACTCAGTTAAATATTCAGTACCCATACATGTATCTGTCATATTGTCACTGTCACACACCGGGTAATGATAGAGAGGGAAATGCATGTTTTTTTTTGCTTTGATCTGGCCAACACTACCCATATGTTTGCTGACATGTGCGGAACTACTTTTTCAAAAACGATTGTTCCCACAGGCTATGATTGTACGAAACGCAAAAGACACTGCGCACACAAAGGCAGAGCGCAATATCTTGGAAGAGGTGAAGCATCCCTTCATCGTGGACCTCATCTATGCCTTCCAGACAGGAGGCAAACTCTACCTGATTCTGGAGTACCTCAGTGGTCAGTACAGAGCAACACGCACACACACACACTTTTATGGACATGCATCAAATCGCATTTAAATAGGAGTGCAAACTTTTAAATGACCATACAAATATACTCTGGTGTGCACACTTCAAGAGCTCTCACACTCGCTCTCTCTCCGACACATACACACACACCACTCTGCATCCCCCAAGGAGACCAGTCAATAAGATGTATGGTTGCAAATTCTTTCTGCCTCTCCGTTGTCTCCCGAGTCCCCCCGCCATTTTAGACCTTAAGCGTCTCTAAATACAGATAGGGGTTGTGTGTGGGTTCAACACGGCCTCCCTCTCTTGTTAGCAACAAACAGTAATGTGCCCTTGAAGAATGTCTGCTCTTCAGGGTTTGTATTCAGCAGAACTCTGATGTGTGAACAGCGTCAATACATTGGACTACTTTTGAAATAAAACACACACTTGCCCTGTTGGTGTTGGATAAATATGGGTTATAAAAAAAATTATGTGTGGAAATTATTTTCCTTTTTTGGGGGGATTGAAATATCTTCAACCTTCTCATTTTGGGAAGATACTTGTTAAAGTTTAAAAATACTTTTGTTTCATATTCAAATCCAGACAGGTTGCCTGAGTCCCACTTTAGGGCCTCGGGCCAATCGTGGTGTTTATCTTGGCCGCAGCAGTTTATGTTTACCATAATGTTCCAGTCACTGCTTCTGCTTTCAATGTCAAAATAATTTTCCGGAAAACACTAGTAAGATTCTTCTTTCAAGGCATTGGTAGGCCTTTGTTCAACAGGCTTCTGCCCCTTCTGTTGCAAGAAGTGTGTTTTTCTACTTTTTTATTCCAGGTCAAATTCACAACCCTTAATAATAATATATAAAAGCGATTCTCCTTTAACCGGCCTCAAACACAAAGCAGGTCGGGACCCCCGGGGCTGATGACTCTCATTGACACTTGTGCAGGACATTATTCAAGGGCGTCTGTGGGAGCATCTAAAGAATTGATATGTGTTTGCTGGACAATGTATGACCCTGGTTGCGTTGCTTTTTCTTTTAGGAGGAGAGCTTTTTATGCAACTGGAGAGAGAAGGCATCTTCATGGAAGACACTGCCTGGTGAGTGTGCTTTTACAATCACCACTTTTGCGATCATCTTGCGGATTCTGTGTGTTGGAAATGCATTTTTTTTGTGTGTGTCTTCATGGTAATGTTGTTGTTGTAGTTTCTACCTGGCAGAGATCTCCATGGCTCTCGGCCACTTGCACCAGAAGGGCATCATCTACCGAGACCTGAAGCCTGAGAACATTATGCTCAACAGCCACGGTGTGTTGACGTCAGCATGCATTCAAATTCCTTCAGAACCAAAATCCACAATTCTTGCTGTGCTGAGAGAGTGGAAAATAACTTGACATGTTATTTTTTTTTGTTCTCCCAGGCCACGTGAAGTTGACCGATTTTGGGCTGTGTAAAGAGTCCATTCACGACGGAACGGTCACCCATACATTCTGTGGTACAATCGAGTACATGTAAGCGCCACAGTCCCTAACCTACCTGCCCACTGCTCATCCCTCCATAATGTTAGGGAAAAGTGTGTGTGTGTGTGTGTGTGTGTGTGTGTGTGTGTGTGTGTGTGTGTGTGTGTGTGGTGTGTGGTGTGTGTGTGTGTGTGTGTGTGTGTGTGTGTGTGTGTGTGTGTGTGTGTGTGTGTGATGCCCCTCTTCTCCCCTATTTACATGGGGGACACGCGCCCCGCACCCCCTCCTACCCACACTATGAGTGCCAATCTGCTGACTGGGCTATAACCCGTTGTTCACAGGGCCCCGGAGATCCTGATGAGGAGCGGGCACAACAGAGCGGTGGACTGGTGGAGCCTCGGGGCCCTCATGTACGACATGCTCACGGGAGCGGTGCGTCTCACACCCGCCACACGGACCAGCCGGGGATTAAACGCTTGTGATTGGACTGTGTTTTGAAATGGCTCTCTTTCTTCTCGGCCTCTCGTCTTAGCCGCCGTTCACAGGTGAAAACAGAAAAAAGACGATTGATAAAATCTTGAAGTGCAAGCTGAACCTGCCACCCTACCTCACACAGGAAGCGAGAGATCTCCTCAAACGGGTAACGTTGCGTTTTTTTTTTCTTTTCTACAAGTTGTTTTCATAATCCTATATAGATAATATATGTTTATTTTCATTCTTTTGACAGTTGCTGAAGAGAAACGCCTCTTCGCGATTGGGAGCCATGGCGGGCGACGCTGCCGAGGTCCAGGTGAGCTCATACTCGATGTCGCAGGGCCTAGCTGGAGCACCACGAGCTTTTAGTCTCTTGACCGTACGCTATGCACACAAACATTGCAACCAAGAGTATACCGCTGCTGTCCTATTTTGATCTTCCCATAAAGTGAACCAAAACCTCTGGATCCCTGCCCCGGTGTCACTCAGTCTCATGTGCTGTCCCACAGGCCCATCCCTTCTTCCGGCACATCAACTGGGACGACTTGCTGGCCAGGAAAGTGGAGCCTCCCTTTAAGCCTTTCTTGGTAGGTAGGAGGACACATGTTCAAAGCACAACCACAATAAATATTATATACAATTGGAAGGTGGCTGGTTGGATCCCCCGCCCAACTCTCCTGCGGTTCCTGTAAAGACAGGAACACCCTGTACACTAAATCAATGGCCAATTGCGTCGAGCCAAGTGTAACCCAAGCATCCCAGTCCTTGTTTTGTTAGTTAATTTTTTTTATCATGGTTGGTTTATTTTTGTCGCTTTGAAGCTTGCGTGATGCAATTTGGAGAAACCAGCCAGAGTAAGCTACATTTTTTTTTTAAGTTTCCAACTGAAGAAATCCACGCCCTCCCTTCAGGCCTTCCTCGAAGGCCACCCCCCCCAAAACACAAAGAACACTAGCTTGAGCAATAGGTCTGCCTAGCCCTGTGGAAGACTCTGGTCATGCGCAGTGAGATAGTGGAATGCATGCAGGTAGCTGGGTAGGTAGTTAGACGGGGTCTATGACCTTGATACAGGCCTCTGACCAAAATCAGATGGGTTTTTTCAGCATTTGATTAGTGGATTTCTGTCTGGATGTTAAGAGAATATCGACAAATGTGAAAAAAAGTAAAGGTTCTAGAATCGAATAAATTGCCTATCCGAGCTTTAACCGTAGTCCCTATTTTGTGCCTGTTTCTATGAAAACGAGAAAGGGATTTAATGTCCCGGTTATATCTCTCGATTGGATTGAGAACCGGTTGCCTGACAGTTAGCCATTAAACTGTAATCCAGTCTTCTCCTATTTCACACGCCTCACCATCCGACACCACGTCTCACATTCCTGAACCCTAGGTTGTAATTCTTCTTCCTTGTCTTGTTTCCCCTCTCCTTCACCCTTTCCTTCCCCCCCCCCCCTCGCCCTCCTTTCTATACCTTGCTGTCCCTCCTTTGCAGCAATCCGCCGAAGACGTGAGTCAGTTTGACTCCAAGTTTACCAGTCAGACCCCAGTGGACAGTCCAGACGACTCCACCCTCAGTGAGAGTGCCAATCAAGCCTTTCTGGTAACCACCACCACCGCACTGCTCTGCACCTCTCATATGTCCTTTGCTTCCTAAAATAGACTTCTAATTAACATCTGCTGCTATTTTATGTAGCCGGTTTATGGCTATATTGAGATCGATTGATTTATTTATAAGGTTATAAATAAAAGAAACACACATCAGGGGTGGGCAAGGTGTGTTGCATTGAACAAGTGAAATATGTAAGGGATAATCACCTCAAGGCAGGGCAATAAACAGTTTGATATGCCCGGTTCGTGGACGGCTTACCTTCTGAGAGCAGGGCATATCAAACTGTTTATTGCCCTGCCTTGAGGTGATTATGCCGCTTGTTCTACTTCTTGCTTGCCAACATAATAAAACAGTTCAAATACTTTAATAATTATGCTTGGAATAATCATTACCTTCCCGTAAGGTTATTATGCAACGGAAACGTTGTTCACTCCTCCAGTGAATAGGACGAACCTTAAGTACGACTTGGCAACGGGAGGTATTCTAGTCCGCTGAGCTATGAGCCAGAGAGCTAACGTTATGGATTGTACATATTTATAATTAGAAATTGGTCCCAGCCTTTATACGACAGATACTCTAGGGTCCATAGCATATAACCGCATTGCCTTATTACAGTTTAATTGATTTTTCGCAATTTACCAGCTCTCGTTTTGAAGACCAATCACGGCGCAATTCATTTCAATGGGAATTGCGACGGTCTATACTTTCAACATAAAGTGTACATATTTATAATTTGAAATTCCTCCCATCCTTTATACCACAGAAACTATAGGGTCTATAGTATTTACGGTAACCGCGTTTTCAGTTTAATGCATTTTTCACAATTTACCAGCTCTCGTTTTGAAGGCTGAACAGACAATTTGACTGGAACTACTTAGCAGGTGTCCATCAACGATTAATGGAAACCCTGCAGCCAATCAGAGTTAAGTATTCCAAAAAATACAAGCGCCGTATTGATCTACTATTTGATGACTCTGTGCTCAGTCAGCAGCAAGTAGAACTGACAAGTCAGCGGGCAACCTGACCGGGTTAATGCCCTCCTCCCAGCCAATCAGAATCAAGCATTCTGAAATGAAGTAGAATAAAGTGTTCTAACAAATGCCTCTTTTAATCATGTAGGGTTTCACGTACGTAGCCCCATCTGTCCTTGAACACATGAAAGAGAAGTTCTCCTTCGAGCCAAAAATCCGCTCTCCCCGGCGGTTTGTGGGCAGCCCAAGAACCCCCCTCAGGTGAGTCCTGTTTCAATCTCCTCACTAAGGGATAACGCTTCTTTACACATACAACACTGACCAGCCCCAGAGACGCCTCCGTAAAGCTAGGCTAGGCTTTTTCGCAGAAACCAGCCAGAGTAGGCAAGATTTTGAAAGTATCAAACCCAATAAATCCCACCCTCCCTTCAAACACATGACTAGCTCGCTCGCTTTAGCAATAGGCCTGTCTAGCCTTGTCTAAGACCCCGGTCATGAGCAAACGCAGGTAGGTAGGTAGGACGGCGGACAGACGGGCCATCCAATCATTTAATTCAGCACAAATTAAATGATTGGACTGGCTTAACAGGCCTACAACAGATGCATGATTTTTTTGGGGGAGTTTCTTTGTCAGAGCATTGGATTTGATGGTCGGAATGTGAAGAGAATTTCGACAATTTGAGTCCCATCTTGCACACCCTAGCTTTAATGGATTTAAATCTGAATCACACCAATAATTATCCACACCAAAGAGCGCAGTTCCCGTGTGATCCAACGAACGTAACCCTGACCTGTCTCGCTGTCTCACCCTCCGTCCCCACGCCGTCGCCATCTCCTCCTCCTTCTCCTCCACCTCCTCCTCCTCCACCGACCCGCACTACCAGTCCGGTGAAGTTCCCCGGAGGCGAGTGCTGGTCCCGGAGCGGCCTGATCCCCAGCGCCATGATGCGTCCCGCGCCCCAGGAGCAGGCCATGGAGCTGTCCACCCCCGAGCAGATGGACGTGACGACGGGGAGCGAGGCGTCCGCGCCGCTGCCCATCCGCCAGCCCTCGGGAGGCGGCATGGCCCAGGCCAAGCAGCCGGCCTACCCGCAGGCCGCCAAGAGGCCTGAGCATCTACGTATGAACCTATGACCCGGCGGCACTCCCCCACGGGAGAGGTCCACCTCCCCAAGGGCGCTATTAGTCCTTTTCTGATTATTCTTTTCTTTTCTTTTTTTTTCCCTTCGTTTTATTTTATTTTATTTTTAAAGATAAATACAAAAGAAAAGGCAAAAAAAAAAAAAAAAAAAAAAAAAAAGAGACAGACGCTAGAGACAATGAAACTGTTGGAGAGCCTCACATCAGAACTCACTACCGTCGCGTCCTGGACGTTGTACGGTGGTACTGGAGGGTGTGTGTGGGGGGCAGGGGCGGGGGGCGGGGTACGGTACGGTACTCCAGTGTGCTAGAGCCATGCACAACTCACTACGACACCACCACATCACAACCTTCACCTCAGGTCACCTATGACCTTTTTGTCTTCTGACCCTTAACCTTAGCAGAACTGGCATAGTAAGACTGAACGTGTTTCGGGATCCACGGCCTTCGTATGACATGGTCATACCACCACGATGACGTCTTCACCCCATCCCGTTGCACTAAAACGCAGTCACCGGCTGCGTTTCGGATTACATGCGAAGTGCTTTGTGCGGTTTGAATTTGAAAGCGAATGTGGAATTTGCTTTGTGAAGAAAGAAAAAAATGGCTGGGTGATTTTGACTGCCGTTCTTAAAAATGCTTCCTGCGTCTGAACAAAATCAATGATGATGCTCAATGATGCTAATCCAAAAAACGGATTCACGATTTGAAGCAGATTTGGTCAGCAGAGGACCGGATGAACAAGCTTTATGTCTTAGTAAGTTTTACAAAATAGCTGCATCAACTATGCTATAAAATGGATAAATGAGCCTAAATAAAATAAAAACCTTCTCGTAATGTTTGTTGTGGATCACTTAAATCTTTTGATTGATCTTTGGTTGTACATTACGATCATACCCCTTGTATTTAAAAATGCTATCACTTTTTGTCTTCCTATAAGGGCTGCTAGCCCTGTAAACACCCAGTTTCAACAAGGGAAGCGCAGGATTGTTGCAACTGATTAATCAACAGAGGGCCGGGTAACCATATCAGCCAAAAGTAAGGTATATTATAGCATGTGTTGATCCAAGAGAGGGAGTCCTTGGATCAGCGAGAGGACTCGCAAGTGCGAGTCCTCTCGCACATGCTTACTTGTCACAGTAAAGCTAATATGTTTCAAAACTCCTAACTCACTTTTCTGTGTTCAGAACTAGAAATCTGTTTCAAATTTGACACAAGGAAAGTTTGGCAGAGATGAACGCTGTACATCATAATGTTCTATGTGGTAGCTTTTTAAAATCAAAGTAAGGTGAAGAGATTGAGAATTTGCGCATTTGAGAATGGAAACTGAATCTGAAACTTTTATTTCATATAAGATTTTCATACTCATATTAATATTGCATCCTTCAGAATATTCTATACAGAATAGCTCCAAGCATTACATTGATAAATTTGTACTGATTTTACAGTAGAAAAGAAAAGTCAAAAATACATACCCTTTGAATTTGCACACAAATAGCAAATTCCATTTTCTTTTAAGTAAAATGGGTAAATAAAACCCATTTACTTTTAACAGGTAACGGGGTGCCTCTCAATAAAATCAAAGTAACAAATCATAATTGAAATAAATATAAAACCTGAAAAAGACTGCCAGTTGGGAGAGCAAAAACCATAATGTATCGATCACTATAAACAAGTGGCGGCTGTCGGAATTGTCAAAATGAACAAATCGAACAAATGCTAATATTTTCCCTTAAAATACATTTCTAGACTGGTTTTCAATGGAAATACTGCTTCTGCTCCATGTGCACTGCCCAAAGTTGGGCATAGGTGATGACTTGCTGACCGCTGGTGATAAGTTATTAAAATGGGAATGTCAGATTAGTTAAGTATACTCGGGTATACTTATAAGGGGCGAACCAAATATACACACAAATATGACAGCATGTTGATTATAAATCTGATAATGTGACTGATAATGAAACTTAACGGGAACGTTTTTGTGAAGCTTCATATTTAATTTTGTAGGAAAGTTAGATTAAATTAAATCCACAAAATCAAGTTTATTAAAACAAATAACAAAATAATTTCTCTTCTGAATGTCAAAGTGACCAACTATGGCTTTATTAACTCGAAAAAGTCAACATGATCCATGTGGTATCAGGGCTCATTATCGGTTATGCCTGAACTGAAGTGAGTGGAGGAAGGCACAAATGACTACAGAGAAAAGAACCCTAAATAACGAACCGGTTGCAGAGAGTGAAACACTAACAGAAACCAAGGCAGAACACAGTGGGTTAGGGCTTACCTGCCCCAGGTGTACAGGAGGTTTCAAATACAGAATCTATACTTTTGTGCTACTTCGAATAAGACCAAAGCAATGAGCAAATACAATCACCATGATCTGAAACGGTGTGTCGATATTTTAGCTATCACAAAGCACAGGTGGAGAATGCAAAGAAGCTACACTCAAAATGCCTGAGTCAATTATCTTATTAACCATCTTAAATAAATCAGTTAATTTCCAAGGAACTGTGTTTACCTTGATTTAACAAACAGTTCTACAGTTAGGACGACTTCACTGAAAGATGTTTTTTTCTTTTAACAGAACATGTAGGTGAGACATAAGAAAAGAAAAAAGTGTGCGTTTTGTCCATGGCATGAAGACTACACGAGAATGTAAGGTGTTAGCAAATCAAAGTTTTGCAAACATTGCTTTTAGCGTTAGGGCATTTTTTGACCAAGAGCAATGCCTCCGTGTCTCGAGAAAAAGAGTTTCATGTAAACAAAAAAACAAGAGTGGTGTTTATTGGCTTATTTTGCACCTCCAGGCTGCCGGACTCTCTTCCTGCAGCCTCCTCATCCTCTTTCCCAACCACAACCACCAGACCAAGCCAATCACAACACAGACCACAGACTCCACGTAGTAGCCATCCAACGTCGTCACGCAAGCTCCTCCCTCCTTGGCACACAGCTGTTGTAACCGGATGAGAGACAAGGACAAACGGGATCAATCATCTTGCAACTGCAATTTTTTTTTGTTTTACCTTTCCTACCGCAGCTATTAACTCCATGCAACGTATCTGAACTAGAACGCTTCTCAGGAATGAAAATGCACCTGTCCCCGAGTCTATCCATCCAGGGAATGTTTCAATCCCCCCCCCTCCCACCGTAGTACAAGCGTTTCAGAGAGGATGTGTGAAAACAAAAGCTAACCCACTCAAGTTTTCTAAAAGGAAAACATAGATAATTCAGGTTCAAATGCAAATAGGAAATAGGATCCGACTGCACACAGACAAGGCTACGTCATTATGCAACAGTGGACGATATGGACTACCGTGGAGAAACGACCAAGATCCGAATATGGACTACTAAAAGGTACGACTGTGTAAATTGTTGGTGCTGTTGATCGTTTGTTCTCATGCTGCTTCGCTTTAATTGTCCTTCCCTTTCGTAAAGGATGGTCCAGTGTAACCTATGCTGAAGGACATGAGAAAGGAAGCAGGGAGCGCCTTTCCTTACCTTAGCACAATTCAAGCTAGATACTTCCGGGTCGTTTCACTCAGTTTTCGGAACCTTCCTAAGCAGAAAGCCTATTGGCCCGCAGCACATAGAGACAGAATCAGACCACCCTCTCGCCTCTCACTTACCGCGGCTTCATCCAGCGAGCCACAAGTCTGCCCGGCGGCCCCCTGGCATTCTTTGGAGGTCAGGGGGTCCACCAGCCACAGGGCCACGGTGGAGGGCCAGTTTCCTCCCAGGTTGGTGACCGTGTTCAGGAGGGTCATGTAGGTGCCACCGATCAACGGGTCACTCACTTTGGCGTGGAAGGCCATGCAGGCCACGTACATGCTGTACAGCGCCACCTAGTGGTCAAATCAAGGCAGTGGTGTAACTCCATATGCACTTGTCAATATGGTGAGTATTGAGTACAACATTATGATTATACCTTGTGTATTCTTCTCCTGCATTCGGGCTTTTGCAGTATAAACTAGTAAGGTGTGGGCCAGAGTTTTACAGAGTTTTTAAGAGAGCCATTTGTCCAGGCTATTTCTTTAATTTGGCAATTCAGTGACTCATCTTTGGAAGAGGAATATGAATATCCGCAATCTCTAGACATCCCAACTTACTGAATACAAACTATGGACAACTATGGGCCAGAAACGTTACTGGATACAGGAGGCCTTAACCCAGAGTCATTGACTGCTTTCCTGGCCTTGATCCAAGTAAGACACAATACAAGCTTTTATATCCAAACCCTGCCTTAGGTGAAAGAAAACCTATTGGCACAGGGATTCAACTCGAAAGCACAGGACACAATTACAAGGTCATAGAAAGTGATCACACCTGATGAAGGGCATAGCTGAACAGCACTAGCAAGTAGTAGTACATAGGGAAGCCTTCTTCCGTCTTCACGCTGGGCGTCCACCACACCAGCAGAGCGTACCCCAAGCCGATCAGTAACCTGCAGTCACACCACGACAAACCGTTAAGAAATTACATAGAACATGTTGTGCCATGAAGGCAATCTCAGAAGCCCTCTTAAACCGTTTGAAGACGGTTTACCTATGGGGAGAAGGGATGATGTTTCTGGGATAACGGATAACCATCGCAAGACTTCTACAAACTACTTTTGGTTCATCTCCAGATATCAGAGCTAATAGCTAAAGCTAAATCAACCTAGCTATGGGTGGGGAGCTTGTTGAGTTCATGACGTACTCCTGTCCGTTCTGCTCTGCCCCAGTGGGACGAGGTCTATTTGTCCTACTTTGTGCGCAATCGGTTGTGGCACTCATTGCGGACTCATCCGAGTCAATAAATGACTGCGATGCACGCATTCACTTGAGTTGTGATATTCAGAAAAGGACCATTGACAGCCGTGTTTTAAACAGCAGTACAAAATACATGCTTTTCAAAACTAAACCAAATGCTGAAGGAATGAGCATGGTATTTACAGTATAGAGGCATGTACAACGTCTCTCCAGAAACCATGGGCCTATCGTTGACCAAATCACGAAGAAGAGTGTGTGCCAACCTGAAGGGGAAGGCTTTGTAGAAGATATCCAGGGGCCGGGGCCCGGCCGTGTACTTGCTGATGATGAGCGGCAGGAGGATCTGCAGGGGCACCATGGGCACGGCCAGTAAGGCCAGCTTCTCCTTGGGGACGCCGGCCTCCACCAGCTTCAGCCCAGTCACTGCATCGGCTGCCGAGAAGCCCATCTGTAACAAGCAATGCATCAAAGAGATGTTCTAACATTAATATGAGTTCCCCTGGCCTGCCTATGGTCCCCCGGTGGCTAGTAAAACTAACACTGTAACGCAAGTGTTGCGCACTTCTTTGTTATTTGGATAACCGTTCTGCTGTTGGTCTTATAGCTCATAACAACACAACATAAGGTAAGCCTATGGAAGCCTACAATGGGAGTGTAGAGCTCCCATTTGGTGAAGAGACTAGACTGCGTCGGGGTTCTCTGGTTCTTCCACAACGAGACTCGTAGTGGGGGTTATCTCGGCCATGGTTGAGAAGGAATTCGGGGAGGAAAGGAACTCAGGCACTGACTCCCTGAAGTCCTGAGTGGAACGCGACATGGAGGAGAAAGGGATTGTTGCCCGCGATTGTCTCCCGCCCGAGCCCTGCTGCCGGCTGGCGGCGGTGGAGCCCCCTGGCGGTGGTGCTGCTCCGGCGGGGCTCAGGCGGGAGACAAGCGCGGACAACAATCCCTTTCTCCTCCGTGTCGAACCAGAGAACTTTAAAACTGTTCATAGGAGATATAGATGTGCCAACAGCATGTGGAATGCGCCTTGCAGAGGACCGTTTTGAGACCCAAGAGTAAACCTTACAGTTCTGCAGGTTTCTGGCATGTTGGTTTCATTGCTTAGAAGTCACACAACAAATACACATTTGGGAAGAAACGTAAACTAAATGATGCAAGTCAGCGCAGCAGGTCTGCCTACAAAGGCTGCCTCCAGCCTACTATATGGGCCGTGTGGTGCCACACATCCCTGCTGGGGTGATGAGGAGGTACCTTGGCCGTGAGCAGCAGAGCGCAGAAGGAGAGAACAGTCGGCAACTTGATGATTGAGAACAGGAGCTTGTAGGTTTCCAAGACACCCTGCGTCTCCTTCGCTCGCCTCTTCCCTTGGCCGCGCTCGCTCTCCCTCTTAAAGATGGCCACGAGCGTCGTGGAAATGAGGAACACCACGCCCCCATAAAACAGGAAATCTGCACCGCAAGGACAGAGCACATGGTTAATTGTTTTTTTTTCATTAATGCAGGAGATTTCATTAATCCAGATTACTTAAGAGATAGTCTTAAGGCTTATCGGACAAGAGATGGGACCATTTTATCCAATGAGGGAGTGTTTATTAATGTCTTACATTTAGATACAAGGACTATACTAAAATAAACAACAATCCAAACTACAGAGCCACAAATACCTGATAGAGTGACTAAGCCTGTGTCTTTGGGCTCGCTCCTCAGGTATTGGTTGCAGAAGTTAGCCGACTCCAGAGCAAGGAAGAGCACATTGCCCAGGAAGTAGCCTGCCGTCTGGCCCACAGAGTTGCACGTTGAGGCGTAGCCCACGTTCTCTCTGGACAACATGGTCAGAGCCCAGCCGTCCACAGCTATGTCCTTGGGGACACAGAGGGTACATTTACATTAGCAAAGTGACGTCCTTAAGATGTTTGTTAGTAGGTGTCCTAACTTTAGGCAGTGTGTGTTTTCCAGAGAGGCTTTACACAAGGGCATCATTCATTAGAAGGTAGAAGTCTACCTGCGTTGCTGCCAGGAAAGGACAGCATGAAGAAGACTGCGGTCAGAGTCACTACGTCGGGTCCATGGGAGTCATCGCTCTGCAGCAGTGAGTTTCACCGTCACAGAGAGGTAGATCATGAAGAGACCCAGCAGGTATTGGGTGGGAACCAGCCATGACTTCCTAAAGAGAAAAGGCAATTAGGAATAGTTTCATCTCTCCCACAGACAAATAAGATGAAAGATGAAATAATGACTGATTATTTTCTAAAGAATAACAACTCTCCAAGACTAGATCTCCCAGCTTACCTTCGGCCAAATCTGGTGAAGTACAGCGCGTCAACAAGCGGAGCCCAGAGTAGCTTCAGCTAAAGGGCCAAAAGACAAAACTGAAGAACGCTTGGTCCTTGTAGCTGACACTTTTACTCTGCATGATCAAAGGAATGCTACCAGCCAGTCCCAGGGGAATGCCCTGAAGAACATAGAGGAAGAGAAGAAGCAGAATGTTCCCCAACTCCTTCCGGAGTCCTGGTCTGACCTTAGCCGGCCTCCTGTCCTCCGAGTCAAACCCTTGGAGAAGACCCTCTGCCTCCTCTTCAACCTCTGGGCCGGATCCTTCCATCTCCCTGTCCTTCATGTTTTCAATTTGGAGGTTGGCTGTGTTCTTCCTCTGCCGGCCGTTCTTGTGTCCAACTGAGTCTGACGGCTCCATGGTGGATCAGTGGGCATTAAACAACCTGTGTTTTTAGCAGATCTGACAATAGAATGCATCATGAGAGTATATCCGAAACACTGCTTGGCCACCAGTCAATACATCAATAATAACGAAAAGGCAAATTATCATGCAAACTGAACAGGTGTCCATATTCTAATGAGATTAAGACCCTACAAAATTAATCCTTAAATCTCAAGGTGAATACATTTGTTTAAAGTTACTTACACAAGTATTAGGAAAACAGTTATCATGGGTATTGTTTATATTACGCATGCGTACCTGTCGGTAATAGCGAAGCGACAATCATGCCAGATGAATAGGTGGTTGACAAATTATGAATCAATCACAAATAGCACGTTATGCTCTAGAGTTCGTTTGTGTCATTTTAACAAAAGAACAAATGTATAGATTTACTACCGTGTTGTTTCACCTGCTAACGTGAAGATACAACCCATGGAAACAACTACTAATGCAAGGAAGTGCCGCCGGTATGTGCACTCTGCAAACACTCCGGGTATACTCCGCTGACGTGTCAAACATCGATGAAACACAGTTCCGCTTACGGTAAAATGCAATGTATTCATGGGACAACAATAGCGATCAAGTATAATCAAGTCCTTTGAAGAAATTGGTGATAAATAGGTGATCTATACGTTCAAATGTTTAAATGTTTTGAAAATTGTTTAAGTATTAAAACACTAGAACACTACTAAATATATATTTTAGAAACTTTGGTAAATGTTCTCTATATTAGGCCATACAACATATTTAACAAATATGATGTATTGCTTGCATATTTATATAAATAAATAAATGTATTTGTATATATGTGTGTGCATATATATGCATACACACACATTTAGTTCATTTATATATATATACAATCATTTATTTCATTTTTTATTGCATTTTCTTTTTTGTTTACAGTTATATTTGTTCTTCTCTTTTTAACACTTAAGTTAAATACGAAGTATAGCCTAATATATATTAATCAATTGCAAATAATTCGAGAGATTTCAATGTTCTTTTTTTGAGGGAGGGAGGGAGGGTAATGAATGACGTTCTGCTGTGTGGTATCTTTAATTGACATGTGAAATTGGTTATCTTAACCAATGGCATGTGACACTCGTCTGCACACAAGCAGAATTGGAGAAACCAAATGGGATTAAGGCTTCATTTAAAGACCAAGTCTAGTTCACAGTAGGTTTTTGCTACAAACGGCACTAATAATATAGGTTATATAACAAATATGGATAATAATGTTGCTTTACTGGAGGGCAGAGGACTTTTTAAATGGTAGGCCTACATGTGTGCACAGCCGGACAATGCATTGTTTGTGTTGATGGCCGGGAAATTATTTGTGTTTTGAAAAGTAAAAAAAACAGCAACATTTACTGAAAGTCTACAATGGACCTCTTACTTGAAAGTAAATTGTAAAAAATATCAGTCATTCCAATATACTTAAATAGAATTCTTATTACTTTCTAAATCGTGTTAAATTCCAGTTCATCGGTTCATCATGTCCGGTCTGATGCCCTTCTCGTTTTACCTGTAAATGAACCTTCCGTTGAGAAGTGTGTAGCAAACACACACACACACACACACACACACACACACACACACACACACACACACACACACACACACACACACACACACACACACACACACACACACACACACACACACACACTTAACACTTACACACTTAACACTTGTGTTTTAAAAAGAGTTTGGATTATACATTTTATGATTAGACATCTTTAATTAAACCTGCCTGATAGGGATTTGTCTGTGAAGATTTTGTCTGTGACAAGGAATATTTTGAAATAATACAGTTACGGGATGTTAATTTCAGGCCCCGTAGGCAGCCTTTCTCATTATAACATTAGCCTTTGCTCCTCCCATCAAAGTCATATATATGGCAACTTTTCACAACGTTAAAGTTAACTCATCATCAGAGGGATTCACGGTGTGTTCGCAGCGCGGTCCAATCTCACGTCGAGTCAGTAGTCGGCGCGCTGACTCAGTATCTCTCTCTCTCTCGTTCTCTCTCGCTCTCTCTCTCTCTCGCTCTCTCTCTCTCTCTCTCTCTCTCTCTCTCTCTCTCTCTCTCTCGTCTCTCTCTCTCTCCTCTCTCTCTCTCTCTCTCTCTCTCTCTCTCTCGCGGAGCTGCGCATGAGATCAGGGACACTAGGGGGGAGAGCTCATTCCATAACACGACCGTCATCCATGGCTCTGTGCAACGGAGATAGCAAGGTCAGTGACTTGACGGTACTACGGCTTACCAAATTGATTCCGGGGACGGACAGTGGGGGCCCCCGTTGGTCTAGGTGTGGACTGTAACGATAAGTCAGGTGGACTGACGTTAAGAGGACTCTGTGCTGGTGGGGGTCCCCAGCTCATTATGGCCTGTGTGTGTATCCGGGGGAAAGTTGCACAGAGCATGCAGCATTGCCCGGGAGTACGTTCATGCCTGTTGCAGCAACGTCCCGCCGAGGACGTGTTGCTCTACGTGTCGGCTTTACAGCCTGTGGCCCGGGTCTGGCCTACAAATGAACCCTTGTGTGTGTCCTACCAGAGCGGCTCCGCCGTCCCGTCGGGTCGGCGGAGCCGCGGTCTCCCGTCACCGCGTGGGTTTAGCATGGCTGTGCTAATTTAGCCAGCTGATTGTGGAACAGCTAGCTGGCTAACGCTCAGCAGCACCACTGTGTTGTACATCCACCCACCCCCCCAGCCCGCTAAGTGACAATGGTTCCGAATGAGCGAGTCAAAGCGAATCAAACATTCAAGTTAACCCAGTGTTGCAGTTTAAAGAGCACTGTGTTCGGCGGGACGATTCACGTTAAAGCTTCTGTTGAGCCGTTCTGCGTGGTCCGTGACCACCGGGGTGTCTTCTGTCACATTAGTGGCGGCTAACGGAGCTAGCCCCGGTGTATCACTGCCGTTCTGACAAGGGATTAGACCCTTCTGTTGGCAGTCTGGCTACGTCTGTGAAGTTTACAGTGGAAGTGGCTGTTTTCCTTATCATGCCACACTATGCGTGATCTTATTCTATCGTTTGGATCAGACCGTGATTCAGAGGTTACCTAATTCATAATGCAAGCCGTTTTTCGGGTGCTCCAGAGAGTAACTTGGGTGTGTTCAGTAAAACACGTGGTGCTGTGTTACTGCTTGCTTCTAACGTTTACAAATAATATTTATTCTAGTGGATTATCAGTTTTCTGATCTTTTTTCAAATTTATTTTTTTTACGAACTGGGCAAATCACTGCAGATGGTTAACTGCCACAATGAAGTCCGATCACTCTGTATAGGTTAGGTAGGCTCTTGCAGGCTCTTAATTTGTATCATGCTATTTGAGCATTGTCTGCTGATTTGAGTGGATGCAGCACACTTCCCTTTAAGTCACTACGGGAGGTCACATGTCTAGACGTACTTTTTATTGTTGCTTTGACTCATGATAATAGGTTTATTGTCGATGACTAACTGTAATGCATTGACCATGTTCTCGACTACCCTAAAGAAACCCTCAACCAACATACCAGTTTAAACCATTTCTGTGCCTTAACCCAAACAAGATTTGTTACATATGTCTGGTTGATGTTTATTGCTTTCTATGCATCTGGCTTTCATTAACTGTGTGTTGGGTTTGTATTTCATCAGCTGGATATCGGCAGCGCTGAACAAAATGGTTCGTGTGAGGGGGCCGTTGTTATCCTGGATGCAGGAGCCCAGTATGGAAAGGTTATTGACAGAAGGGTGCGAGAAATGTGTGTGCGGTCAGAGATCCTGCCGCTTGAGACCCCCGCTTTTCACATCAAAGAACAAGGGTTCAGGTGAGAACTGTGTGTGTGTGTATCAGGAAATATGGTTTTCATACATTTTAGACTGGAGGTGTTGATTGAATTGATATTCAAACCAAGTAACTAACTATTTCCATCATGCAGGAAATTTGAAATGATACAAAGCTGATTTGCCATGTCATTTTGTCCATTGTATGGTACATGGATTGAATTGGCATGTTCTTATTCAGACCTTTCCTCTTGCCAATCCAGTTATGTAACAAATCCATGATCCCATTCAGAAGAGTCTGTCATAGGACCATAGAATGCGATCATCTCGCTGTTGATAATTTGTACCCCCCCCCCACAAAAGGAACAACTTCATTCATTTTCTCCTGCTCAGTCAGTAGAGTTATAGGCAAAGCTAAAAGTAAATTCCCTGTGCTCCACATGATCAAGTCCTCTGCTTTGGTTTGAACATGAGTAGATGTACACAACCCCTGACCCGCTGACCACCCCCCCACCTTTGCAGGGCGATCATCATCTCGGGAGGCCCGGCCTCTGTATACGCAGAAGACGCTCCCTGGTTCGACCCGGCCATTTTCACCATCGGAAAGCCTGTCCTAGGAATCTGCTATGGAATGCAGGTACGCTCCGTAATCAGACAAGCACACGAGTGCACACCATTTCCAGTGAAACAAGCTACACTTGTTATATTTTTCTGTTTATCCACTAGTGTACAACCGGACAATCACGTCGGTGCATATTCACCTGCAAAGCGCAGCAGCTAAGATAACCAAGTACATGCCCGACCTGTTTTGGTGACTGCAGGATAAAAAGTTGTTTTTATAGTAAAGCGGAAGGACTATAATACTAGTATGTTATTACTTGCAGTACTCAATGATTGTAAATGTATTTTATAACGGACCAAAAGTTAACTAACAATAAGGTCTACAAACAAGTAGTTTTATGAGCCACTATGGCTAAGCTGAAGGATTTTTGAGTATCGGGATATTTTTACCCAAATGGATGGGACCCTGTGTAACGAATTGGATTGGCTGCCGTAAGAACAGGGTTTCTTCTTTTCTGTGTTGAAGCATGGCCTCTTATGTGTTTCCAGATGATGAACAAGGTGTGTGGTGGCACAGTGCACAGGAAGAGTGTGCGAGAGGATGGGGTTTTCAAAGTCAACCTGGACAACACCTGCTCTCTTTTCAGGTACTGTCATTTCCACATTGGCTGTGTCCACATTCGCCACAATGTCTTATTTCAGTTAATTTGAACAAGCACAGAGCTCGAGCTCTTGTGTTTCCACCGTACTTCCAGCGCTAACGGAAGAGGGGAAAGGTGCAACAACTAGCTCACTAGAGTCTCACCTAAACGTTATGCTAGCATTACACGGCTTTGTTGAATTCTCTGTCTGTCTCTGTCTCTGTCTCTGTATTGAGTGTATATATACACTGTTTATCCCAGCATCCTGGGAAGATGATCACTAAACCTTGAGAATAACAAGGGTCTGATGTGTCTCTCTACCAGAGGCCTACAGAAGGAGGAGCTGGTGCTGCTGACGCATGGAGACAGTGTGGACAAGGTGGCTGAAGGCTTCAAGACGGTAGCCGAGTCAGGGAACATCATTGCCGGTAGGTGGATTTAGGTTCTCACGCATCCAACCTAAAAAGTGTGTGTGTGTGTTGTACAGTTATTACCGTGTACAGTATCTAAAGATCTGTTGTAATATGCAGGTCTGTCTGTTCATTATCCGTCTGCTAGGTATTGCCAATGAGCAGAAGAAACTTTACGGCACCCAGTTTCATCCCGAAGTGGACCTGACGGTGAACGGCACGGACATGCTGCGCAACTTCCTGTTTGAGATCGCCGGCTGCACCACTAACTTCACCGTGCAAAACCGCCAGCAGTCCTGCATCGATCAAATCATAGAGAAAGTCCAGAAGTCCAAAGTTCTGGTGAGGGCCTTGTGTGGCTGGTGAAAAATGACATAATAACGGAACATTTTCCCTAGGTAAACGCGTCATTTATGTTGGTGGCTGGCATTACATGGAGGCCATTAAAGTCAGACCGGACTTGTTTTTCCAGCTGAAAGGAGGGGGGCCTCCTCCCTGTGTGCCTGCAAACTGGGTTTCTTCTCAGGAGAGCCCAATATAGGAAAGCTAGATTAGAGACGCACTAGAAGGATTCCCTCAAAGCCTGTTTAATTTCTTGACCATGAGATTCTTTTCTTGACGCTCATTGTATTTAGTTTTTCATGCCATGTTTTGCATTCATGACAATGCACATGCACTTCCCAATGGTACCAACCAGACCATTCGAAAGGATTGGCAGTATTATACGCTATTTTGTAAGCCTGCTTAAACAACAATGTGGAAAATAAATGGTCAATAGTCTTTTTTTTTTTAATGTGTTTGAATGAAAAACCATGATAAACGTCATGCCGTAATGTATTGGATCTAGTTCCTCCCTAGTTGATGTATATCACCCATGTCCCTGATCGTGGGACTCGTGTGCTGTCCCCTGGCTTAACGGTGGAGGGCTCTTGTATTTCATGTGTGGCGCTGAAGGTGCTGGTGAGCGGCGGTGTGGACTCCACGGTGTGCACGGCCCTCCTCAACAAGGCCCTGAACCCGGACCAGGTGATCGCGGTGCACATAGACAACGGCTTCATGAGAAAGAGGGAGAGCCAAAGTGTGGAGGAAGCCCTGACTAAACTGGGCATCAAGCTCCAAGGTAAAGTGTGTGTGTGTGTGTGTGTGTGTGTGTGTGTGTGTGTGTGTGTGTGTGTGTGTGTGTGTGTGTGTGTGTGTGTGTGTGTGTGTGTGTGTGTGTGTGTGTGTGTGTGTGTGTGTGTGTGTGTGTGTCTACGCTACCATCGCCGCTCCCTACCACTCTACAGTGCGTGGCTGAAGACTGTCCGCGGCTGCATCTAAACCATTTTAAGACGATGAAAAATAAATGGTCGTACTGTTTCTGTGGATGGATATGTTTACGCTGAAATAAGTGGCATGATGCATAGTGATGGCTGCATTGGCACAATATACTAATAAACCTATGGTGGACCTCAAGCAAGGGATGTCACAACCGTGTGATCCACAGTTGTCCGTTACAAACTCTCTACTCGACTTCCACCATAGCTCTTGTATTTGTATTCGCCTTACCTTACGTGCCCACTGCACCGTCAGTCAACGGACGTGGGAAGGCGTGGCTGACGGATGGGGGAGTAGTCTTTGCAGAGGCATCCGTCAGCCAATCAAATCGCTTCGCGCTCCATTTTTTAAATTAACTTCTCCGCCGCTCTCCCGCTTTCCAGTATCGAGCCCGAGTCGCGTCACAGTGCTTAAATTTGCATACGCGATTATGATTGGATGACGGGATCCGTCGCTGCGCTGAAATAAGTGGCATGATTCATACGTCTGGACGGTTTCGAACGCTCCAACTGAAACGGAGGGGATCCACAAGGCATTCACGCGGCGTCCGTCCCCATTCAAAGTCAATGGGTGACGGACAACTGACGGAGGTAGTGGGCACGAGGCTTAAGCTACACCGCTCCTCCTTGAGACCAATACATTTACCGCTTTTTTTTTTTTTATCTCCAGTTGTGAACGCGGCGCACACTTTCTACAACGGGACGACGACCCTGCCCATCTCGGACGAGGACCGCACGCCGCGCAAGCGCATCAGCAAGACCCTGAACATGACCACCAACCCAGAGGAGAAGAGAAAGATCATCGGGACACCTTCGTCAAGGTAGGCCCAATACAAATTTAGTGCCTCAATATAATCAAATGTCCCTTTTTGTGACATTCCACTATATTTCTAGTGCTCTGCAGCAGGTGGGGGGAATAAATGTATTCATGTAGGAATCGATTCTTATCTTCAAATTCCCTTTTTGTCTTAGGTTTGCCTTTTGTGTGTTTTGTGTTTGTTTGTTTTTTTTTCTGAAAATTAGCTCTCATATGTACAGAATGATTTTGACCACCCCTGATTTGTTGTGTGTGCCTGCAGGTAGCCAACGAGGTGATTGGGGAGATGAACCTAAAACCCGAGGAGGTCTTCCTGGCCCAGGGCACCCTGAGGCCCGACCTGATTGAGAGCGCCTCCCAGCTGGCCAGCGGCAAGGCGGAGCTCATCAAGACGCACCACAACGACACCGAGCTCATCCGCAAGCTCCGAGATGAGGTAGACACACAAACACACTTGTTCCCATCCCAGGTGTCCTGGTATCTACAGCTGTCATTGTTGTGGACAATCTTGACAGCCTGATACTGGTACTTTTACTGTTCTTGTCCATGCAAGGCAACAATATGTACCATAATACACGCTTATCTTCCATGCATGTGTTTTAGTTGAACTGCTCCTGTTATTCCTCACTGTCGGAGCGTTGCTTCTGCTCCTTCTGTCTTTCTTCAGGGGAAAGTAATCGAGCCCCTGAAAGACTTCCACAAAGATGAGGTCCGAGCTCTGGGAAGAGAGCTGGGTTTGCCAGAAGAGATTGTGTGTCGACACCCGTTCCCTGGTAGGTTCGCCCCGCATGTGAGCAAAACTGCTGTTTTGGACTCCCCTAGTGCAGATCAAACCATGGCTAGCTCATGCCACTATCTGCTTCTGATTCCCTGAATGGTTCTTTAATTTCCGTGTTCTGTATCTTGTCAGCCAATGATGCCCACATACTTTTTCCCCATACAGGGCCAGGTCTAGCGATCCGAGTGATCTGTGCAGATGAGCCATACATATGCAAGGACTTTGCCGAGACCAACAACATCCTCAAAATCATCACAGATTTCTCTGCCAGTGTTAAAAAGGTGGGTACCCGTGCGTCACTGTACTGATGGTCCAATGCTTTTTTTTTTTTAGAAACCAGAAACCTTTTTATAAGATAATGCAACAACATAAGACTATTATTTCATACCACTTATGTTTAAACCCTAGCTTCTGAGTATTTTTGCCCAGTGTCTTGTATGTTTCCAACTGTGTGGGGATCTCCCCCTCTGCAGCCCCACACCTTACTCCAGAGGGTCAAGTCATGCATATCGGACGAGGAGGAGGACAGGCTAATGCAGATCACCAGCCTTAATTCACTCAGTGCCTTCCTGCTGCCCATCAAGACCGTCGGTGTCCAGGTACCACCAGCAGAGCTTAGTTTTAATGTTCATTTTTCTGTTTTTTCTTTTTTTGTCTGTTTAACATTACTGACGTCTATAAACTGTGGTGTGTGCTTTGAGCAAGTATTTGCTTACAACCTGAGGAGGTTGGTTGTGTGTTTTTTTTTTTAGGAATGTAGATGGGGAAACTTGTGCTTTTCCTTGCGTTGAAGGTTTTTCTCCTTCTGCGCTGTAACCATGGCTTAGTGGTAAACCGCGTGCCACTCCCTCATTGATAAACAGAAGACTCCACTCATTCCATGTCATTGTTTTTCCCTCTGTTTTCGCAACGTCTTTGTCCCAACCTCAGACACCGCTGATGCTTCCAGATATGTCTAAGAATAGCTTTTCATGTACTCTCTCCCTCCAAGGGGATTTGAGTTTAGGTTTGACTTACTACTGCGGTCATCATGGAAAACAAGCATAGTATTGTGAAACGTCGGCTGCTCAACAGCCGGTCAATGGAACCCGATGTTGGAGGGGGTGTCACAGACAGTCACTTCCTGTTTGTAACCGTCGTTCTAAATTTACCTCAGACCCGTGGGCAGACGGGAGACTCACTCAAGGGACTTTTTCTGGCTTGGACATTGATGATGGGGTTGATGAGCGTATGACGTGCATGGTATTTCAGTTGTCTTATTCCATTCTTGGATAGGTCTATGCAGCAGTAAGGGGAGACAACATCCGTTATTTCCGCTAATTCACTATACTTTTTTTTTATAAAAGTTTTAAAGCTTTTGCCAGTAAATGTATTCTAAGTCGTTATTATTTTGGGGGCAAAAGGTTCTTAAAAACTGCCCTGTCCTCCTGTACAAAGGGTGACGGCCGCTCCTACAGCTACGTGTGTGGAATCACCAGTAAAGAGGACCCAGAGTGGGAGTCCCTCATGTTCCTGTCCAGACTCATCCCTCGCATGTGCCACAACATCAATAGGTGAGCCAGGCACCCCCACCCACAACCCTGCTGACTTCAATAATGCTGCCTTTTTAAACAGAAAACGAGCAGCGTCTCGTCGGCAATTAGCAACTGAATCAGTCTCTCATTACTACATCTGCGTGCCCCCCCACCCCCCCTCTCCAGAGTGGTCTATGTGTTTGGGACCCACGTGAAGGAGCCCCTGACGGACATCACTCCGACCTTCCTGACCACCGGCGTTCTGAGCACGCTCAGACAGGCCGACTTTGTGGCCCACTCTATCCTTAGAGAGTCTGGTAAGTTTGTGGGTTTGAACCAAGAAGCCAAATGTAGTTTTTGACCAGACGAGCCCGGTCCCAAGTGTCGGCATAGCATCATAAAGAACACGTTTTCTGACTATTTGAAAAACAAAGCATAGCGTAGCTGTGAGCTAACTGGTCAACCCTGGTATTGACTTTTTTTCCCAAGTCACATACCCTCCAGCAACATAGCGGAGTTCCAGTTTGTTTTAGATTGCTGCGAGTGATTAAAAAAGCGGATCACGCTTTTCAGGCATAAGTCTCTCCAGGTCAGGGAGTTGGGGGAGGATGACTGGGTTTCCAATGCGTACAGCCACACATCTTCAGTTATTTAAATGGCAGTTGTTTTTTACATAGTCTTGCGTGTCCGTATTCTGCGATGCCATGCCATGGTATAACTTGGTTATAAGGCCTGTTGCAGGTCCTGAGTTATAAGCATAAATAAGTATGAATAATAACTGTTGGATCTCTTGGATTAGAACCTTTTACCTCTTTACACAATTGTCTTAACTGTAACAAAATAAAACAAAATATACAAATAACAAAATTAATTGAAATAATATATTGACCACTAGAGGACGCTAGAGCTGCACACTCAATGCCCTGTTCTACTCCCACCCATATCGTGCGCCATCTGAACACACAGGTGTTGTTGTTGTTGTTGTTGCGGTCCCCTGCAGGCTACTCCAGTAAGATCAGCCAGATGCCGATCATCCTCACCCCGCTGCACTTTGACCGCGACGCCCTGCAGAAGCAGCCGTCCTGCCGACGCTCCGTGGTCATCCGCACCTTCATCACCAACGACTTCATGACAGGGATCCCCGCCATGCCCGGCAACCAAATCCCCGAAGAGGTAAGCCCGTCGATCGACATACTGACATACTGCATCGGTAGCCGCTGCTGCTACTAGTTTCGTTCTGCGTCTCTCCCCTTTTCGTTCAGGTGGTGCTGAAGATGGTGAACGAGATCAAGAAGATCCCCGGCATCTCCAGGGTTATGTTCGACCTGACCTCCAAGCCCCCCGGCACCACGGAGTGGGAGTAGAACCAGCATGAACACACACACACACGCACACACACCCAACCACACACCACACCACACACACGCAGCCAGTGAGGGCTGGTGAACAGCTTGCCTCTCTCTGTCTCTTTTTGTTTCCCTTTACTCTCTCCGGACTCCAGCCCTCCCTCCTTCCCTCTAGAACATTCCCATGGAAGGCAGGCGGTACTGTGACCAGCGCACGAGCAAAGGCGCTACTACTACTCTTGCCTTCCCTCCATCTCGATATTCTCTACGGTGACGGCCTGTGATGTAATGATGGCGGATGTTGATATTTTATTGACAATACACAACTTTCGGGGGATATTCGTGCGACAGTGCATTTCCTCCTCTCACGGGGAGAATAATGGCTGCTCTCTTGTTCGGCGGTTGTCTGTTAATTGCAGTTGAAGATCAAACGTTCAACGGTGTCACGGCGTCCCACCAATTGAACTATTCAGATGTTAAAATTAAATCCTGATAGACATGATTAAAGAGTAAAAGCGGCAAATTAATAGTTTAAATGTCATTCACTGCTTTTTGTTTGCGTTGTCTCCATTTAACTGTTTGCTTTTGTTTGTGTTGGAGTTCTTACTTTCCACCTGTATACTGTGCTGTCAGAGGCCATACATGCCTGTCTTAAGATGAGAACAATTGTGACCAACTTACTTTTCTTTCCTTTTCCATTTGCCAAATGTAAAAAATAAGCTGTTACCGTTCTAGGCTTTGCCGAACCAATTCACCATCAGTAGATCATTTAAAAAAAGGAATTGATTGTTGCTTTACCCAACATGGACAACAGTCAAACCTGAAGGTAGGTCTTTAAAATGCAAATATATTACTGTGCAGGAGGCCAAAATGTTGGTTGACCTTTTATTTGTGCCTGTTTTGTTTGTTCTCACGCTCTCCCCTTTTTTTTGTTTTTGTTTTCTGTACTGGCCTGGCCTTGGTGTTTGTTTCCGAAATTGAGACTATTGAGTTGTTTTGCTCACCCGGCAATATGTGCGCTTTTTAAGAATAACAAAATGGCGAGGACTAACCAAGAAGTAATGCTTAAAAAAATTTATAACTGCAGAGTTTATAAAGGTTGTATGAAATTCTGTCAAACTTGTTATTTGGCCGCCCACTTATTGTTGTACACGGGCAACCTTTTGCACACCCTTTTTATCTCCAAAGCCATGGCGCTTTATGACCCCCCCCCCCCCCCCCCATATGAAAAGAGCGCAGTGGTTCCTGTCCCCCATTGTCTGTCCAACGTAGAACTCACGGTACCCCCATGTCACCGACTCCCCGACTTGACCACCACAAAACACATGGACATCTCTTGTCAGTTAAAAAAAAAGTAAAAAAACAACAAAAAAAAAACATTTAGTCAGGTGTAGTGTCGCTCGTCACTTAGTCCTCATGGAATAAAGCGCTCAGGTTTAACTGAGTTTTAGAGTTTATTTAGCTCACGATGTAACCATTGGAGACCCCTCACAATGTGGTTCAAGTCTGCCGCCTCACAGTTGTGTTCACTCTGTGTCGACCACCTGCTCATTTTCCATTTTTTAAGTGGCAACAATACCCACAATGCGACATTAGACTCCCTTAACTTGTCGGCAAATGGCAAACAAATGTTTCTACGGCTTTTGCCTTTTTATACGTGTGTATTTTATGATACATATGTCTCCTTAACACAACACCAACGTGGTATAAGGACATTTAATTTTGTAGTTGGATTTTATTGCAATATTGACAAGGTTAAGTTATGCAAATCTATGTTGGATGTTACTTTATTTTTTTGTTTTTTGAAAGATGTTCAATGCTCATTTTCATTAGTAACGTGCCTCAATCCAAGTCACCGCATGCAGTTTCAACTAAAATGGCATTTGTATAATGACAAACTGAGCTTTAATAAAGAAGTCCATGTTGAAATCTCTATAGCAATCCCACTGTGTTAACATGATCTTCACTGCAGGCTGAGACCCTTGGCCAACCCTTATAATTGTTATGCGGATCATGTCTGCAGGATCTAATTGATATTGTGCCAAAACGTCTATAAAGATCACTCGGTGTGTTCAGACTGCTCTATCTTATCAGGGACATGTAATGCAAATCATTCTAATACAATATTTTATTATTTGGCTTAATATACGTGATACTTTCATGGCGCTGTAGACCTGTAATGCATAAGTATCCCATTGGGAATTCAATCAAATGGATTGAGTAAAAATATGCATACCGTACGCCAATATTAATCTGTTAATTGTTTTCGGTATGACTATTCAATATGTCTGTCATACAATCCCCCTACACAGCCGCGACGATCACCCTCCCATGGTACCTGCATCCCCTCGGACTATGAGACAAGAACAGACTCGTTCAGTCAATTGGCGGCACACCAGCACGAGCCCGGGGGACCACGCGCCGTATAGAAACAGTGGAACAGTATCCAAGCTTAATCAGCGTCCCGTGATCATTCCTGTGTGAAGCGAACACATGTCGCCACACGTCGCTGCCAATTAACTCTCCTACCCACTGCCTGGAGCGGTTTGTCTATGCAGGAGGCCTGCGCAGTTCTCAGCTGTCTCCACAGATGGATTTTTTTTTTGTCATCAATAAATCCATCATCCGTTATTCCCACTATTCGGGATCCATTTGAGTGACAGACATAGCCTGACTAACACTAATATAGTATGTCAGTTTAAATGAGGGATGGAAAGACGCACAAAGACAGACGGACATAGACAGATAGACAGCCAGACATACAGACACAGTAGTATATATTAATAGACAGATAGATATAGACAGACAAACAGACAGAACTGACAGACGCTATACATATAATGGGTCCTCTTATTTTTTCTTGCTGATTGTGTTTTCATGCTGCCTTGTGCAACGTCTTTCCCACGGGAATAAAGGGAGACACCTGCCACACGTACACTCATCATTTACTGTCTGCCGCAGCCAGAGACCTGGTTCCCCTCACTCACCTCAGCAGCATGGAATTACACCGCTTTCTGCTTGGACTATGTGCGTTTTTACAGGTGTACGGGTCCGTGTCGACAGAGTCCACGTGCAAGTTGAAGGCCAAGTTCAACCTGAACAGTTACAAGGATGTGAAGAAGAAGGTGACGGTTGGTGGGATGTTTTCCGTTCACCAACGCATCGTTTCAGGCACCCGCAACACCTCCACGCTGCCAGTGTCCTCAGGATGTGAAGGGTAAGCTTTGTAGACACGTCTTCTGATTCAGACCAAATCAACCTATAACTTAACGTCAAGCATGAAAGACTACAAACCAAGCAGGTGGCAGGCATACGTATTATGAGTTCAGAACTATCTTGCTGTTAAATGTTTTACTTTAAAACATTAATTAGCAGCTAATATTGCTATAGAGTCTTGCATTTTTCAATGAGTTATCCTTATACTGTACATATTTTGTAGACTTGCACCTCTTCGTGCCATTGGGACCCACACAGACACCTCTATAGCACTCCTGGGAACCAGTTCACGAAACAACATCCAAAGAACAACACGTCTTCCAGTTATATCCTCTTGTTCTTATGTAACCCCAACATTAACAAGGCTTTAAAATTTGGTGCATTACCAGGGCTCAACATTAATCTTTTTAAGGGCTGTCATAAACTGCATTACAGTAAAAACAAACATTATTTCAAGAGACCTAACACAACCATCCAGTTTTGTAATGTCGTCCATCCTTTGATTGCGATTAGGGAGGTATCACCAGAAAAAGAAATAATCAATAACTGATGTTGACCTTTGACCCCCCCCCCTCCTCTCAGGTTCAACTTCCGTACGTTCCGCTGGACCCAGACCATGTTGTTCGCCATCCAGGAGATCAACGCGAGGCAAGACCTGCTCCCCAACACTGACCTGGGCTACGTCATCTACGACTCCTGCTTCACCATCTCCAAGGCGGTGGAAGGCACCCTCACCTACCTCACGGGCCAGGATGTGGCCGTCCCCAACTACCGCTGTGGCACTGGGGCCCCCCTAGCTGCCCTGGTGGGGGCCGGAGGGTCCGATCTGTCCATCGCCACAGCCAGGATCCTAGGCCTCTATCACTTCCCACAGGTACGGTGGATCTGTGAACTATTTTGCTGTAGTGGGATTGAGGTGTGTTGGCTGAGAATGTTATTATCAATGTGCCATCTCTGTTGACTTGCTGCGTGTCCATACCACCACCATTGACTGTGATCTTCTCCCTCTCCTCTCCTCTTCTATTCTCACCTCTTTCCTCCATCCTTTCCTCCACCCCCCGCCCCCCCGCCTCATCCCTCCCCACTCCCCCTCTCCTCTCCCCTCTCCTCTCCCATCCTCTCCCCTCCCTTCCCCTCCCATCCTCCCCTATCCCCCCCTGCCCGTCACCCAGGTCAGCTACTTCTCGTCCTGTTCGGCCCTGCAGAGTAAGTTCCAGTTCCCCACCTTCCTGCGGACCATCCCCAACGACCAGCACCAGTCGACGGCCATGGCCAAGCTGGTGCTGCACTTCGGCTGGACCTGGGTGGGCACCATCGCCGCCGACGACGACTACGGCAAGTACGGCATCAAGGAGTTCAAGGAGCAGGTGGAGGAGGCTGGGGTCTGCATCTCCTTCTCCGAGACACTCCCCACGGTAGGCTGTCTGGCTGTCTGTCCCCTCTACGCTCCCTATGAGTCTGTCTGTCTGCCTTGTCTGTCTGTCATTACTACCCGCACTGCGGTAGGAGCCTGTCTTGTCTGTCTACCTGTCTATCTGTTTTTCTAGCTATCTCTCTGTCTGTTTGTTGTTTCCCTGTTTGTCTATGCTTGTTTCTGTATTGGTCTACCTGTCTACATGTCTGTCTGTCTGTCTGTCTGACTGTCTGACTGTCGTACTAAGTTTCTTACCTGCTTAACTTCTCTTCTATCTCTTTCTCTCTGCAATCTCTTTCTTACCATCTTTCTCTCTCTTTCACTTTCCCATCCGTCTCTCTCTTCTCCTACCTCTCCCATCTCTTTGCCCCATCTCTCTACGTCTATCTTTCTGCTTCCATCTCTCTCTTTCTCCTCTCCCTCCTCTCCCATTTTCCTCCCTTTTATCTCTCTCCTCCCCTCTCACTCTCTACTCCCATCTATCTCTCTTCTTCCATTACTCTCTCTCTACTTTTATCTCTCTTATTACAACCTCACGCCAACCCCTCATCTCTCTCTCCTCTCCTCCCATCTCTCTCCTCCCATCTCTATCCATTCTCTGATCTCTCTTCCCAACATGTCTCTCCCCTCTCTCCCTCTACTTCACTCTCTCTCTGTCTCTCTTTCTTCTTCCGTATCTCTCTTCTCCCCTCTCTCCAATCTGTCTTCCCCCGTCACGCTCTCTCTCCCCCCCCCCTCCAGGTGGCCTCCCCGGAGGACATTGCGCGTGTGGTGGACACGGTGGCGGACTCCACGGCCAAGATCATCGTGGTGTTCGCCTCCGACGTGAACCTCAACCCCCTCATCGCCGAGCTGGTCCGCAACAACGTTACCAACCGCACCTGGATCGCCAGCGAGGCCTGGGTCACCTCCGCCCTCATCAACCAGCCGGGGGTCAGCGCCGCCTCAGAGGGCTCTCAAGATAGATATGACCGCTGGACAGCCAGACAGACTGACTGACTGACTGACTGACTGACCGACTGACCTGCAGTTATGCGGATATACAGTGAGCTGGATAGACAAGCAGGCTGGCAGAGAGACAGGAAAGGGCAAATACACACACACAGACATCTTGACAGACAGACATGCAGACAGACAAAAATACACACAGGCAGACAATCAGAATGGTTAAGAGACAGGAACACAAACAAAGAATAAAGGCCAGTTCACATGTAACTTATTTTATAATATGTACAGTATATAATATGGAATATGATGATTGATAATCCTGAACTGTGTGTGTGAGTGTGTTTATGTGTGTCGTTTGTTTGTGTGTATGTGTGTGTATCTGTATGTATCTGTGTGTCTATGTGTCTGTATACTGTGTGTGTGTGTGTGTGTGTGTGTGTGTGTTGTGTGTGTGTGTGTATGTGTATGTATCTGTGTGTCTATGTGTCTGTATACTGTGTGTGTGTGTGTGTGTGTGTGTGTGTGTCTCCAGATCAGTTCCGTGCTGGGTGGTACGCTGGGTTTTGGTGTGAGGCGCGCCGACATCCCTGGCCTTCAGGAATATCTACTGAGGCTGGACCCATATGACAACACTCTGACTGAAGAATTCTGGGAAACGGTGAGCTCATGAGGCCGATGGAACGCCTGATAGAAGGGGAGTTGGATTGCGTGGAGTTGGTCTACCATTGAGTACAGTGAAGTTAGGAACAACATGGCCTTGCTGTTGGATAGCAAACTAGCTGAATTCAATCCCTGCTTTGCCAGTTACTGTCAGGGATTTTGCTATAGCCCCATGTCCTATTAACTAAATGCTTTCCCTTATTTTACCACTAGATGTCCCCCTTGTTTTATTTTCATTCTCCAGCCTAGAGATGGTAGACTATGAAGCATCCGCCAAGCATATAAACTTGCTTATCGGTGTTCCCTATTTTTATTAAGCCTTTACTTGGACAGAGAGTGGCAATATCTGCGGTCCATAGTAACCTTGTTCATATTGTGTGTACGTGAGTGTCTGTGGTGAGTGTGTTTGTTTGTTTGTGCGTGCGTGCGTGCGTGCGTGTGTGTGTGCGTGCGTGTGCGTGTGTGTGTGTGTGTGTGTGTGTGTGCGTGTGTTTGTGGCTCTATGTTCTTAGCGTCTCTTTCTCTCCCAGAATGAGGTTGAAGAGCTTTTCGTCGATCAGTGACAATACTCTATGCTTTAAAATGTTTGATAGGGGTGCGGTATCTCAGACACTGAATACTTAAGCGGGCACTGGGGCCTTGAGGTAATAAAAAAAAGACAGTAAAACGTGTCATTGTGTGTTGTGGCTCACTTGTCCTCTGCAGGCATTTAACTGCACGCTGGACTATGCCAAGGCTATGCGGCAGGCCAGATTGAGCTCAGCCAATGGGAGCCTGAGCAGGGGTGCGAGGGCGGTGCCTGAGGGCCTGTGCAACGGGAAGGAGGACCTGCTGCAGCTCCACAACACGTACACGGACGTCTCGCAGCTACGCATCACCTACAAGTCAGTGGTGGAATTCACACTGCTAACACTGTTCACACCCGAGACGCGGACTCTGCGTCACCAGAGCACTGCTAATATTAATACATCTGCATAATATGGCTTGTACACCGTGACGCCAAATTACAATGAGCACCTCCATCTTGGAAGCAAAGGAGCATTGTATTTATTTTTTTTTGGTCTTTGGTAATTAATGCTTGGAGTTATTTGTCATCATGGGGAGAAATCGATGTGTTTGAAACTGCCGCAGCGTTTCTCAATGTGAGACGTGGCATAACCAATTTTTCCCATTGCATGATGCATTATTATTTCCCACCCCGCAAATAATGCATCATGGGATATTTTTGGAGTGGTGGAGTAGACTAGAATAAAACATGCACAAAAATATCCTGAATGAATGGATTCGTAGATGGGATTGTTTTATTTTTTGAGAACCTTTCTGCTTGATATATTTTGTCATAGAGTAAACAGCCTCTGTAGAAACAGTTTGCAAACAGTGCAGGTTTAAATTGCATATTGTCCATCAGCGGCATATTATGTTATGAACCCATGGTTTATGTCCATGTCCCCAGTGTGTACAAGGCAGTGTATGCCGTGGCCAACGCCTTACACAACTTGGAGCATTGTGTGGTTGGACAGGGGCCCTTCAACAAAAACAGCTGTGCTGACATCAGTGCTTTTGAGCCGTGGCAGGTATGGGTGTGCGTTGTGTCGTTCATCTGTCTATGCTTGTGTTGCTGTCCAAAGACACTGTACTTCATTCAAGCATCTTCGTTCTCCTTGAGAACTTTTCTCTGTGTTGGTACAATCCATGTCACCTTCCAGGTCTATTTGAAGCTGATTCTATAAACCTTAAAAGATATATACTACCGCCTCAATTTATTTCATTGCGAGAAATGGCTGGAAAACAGAATAATAAGTCTTCTAAATCTCAGGCTTTCGTGAGACAGAAAAACCATGTCCAACTGCACGATAACTGTTGCCAAACAACCTGATTTCTGATCTGTATATTTTTGGCCCGACCCTTCTTCCCCCCCCAGTTGATGTACTACCTGAAGAACGTGAATTTCACAGTGCCTCACACTGCAGAGGAGATCTACTTTGACCAGGGGGAGGTGGCCGGATACTACGACATCATCAACTGGCAGTTCAATGACGATGGCGAGTTGTCCTACGTCCGAGTTGGCAACTACACCGGGAAGGATCCCTCCACCGCCAAGATGGAGATTTGGAACTCCTCCATTCTGTGGAACAATGAACAATTTGAAGTAGGATTACTGGAGTGGCACAAGGATGTATTTGATGTCCGACGTGTTGGTTTTGTATCACGTGTGTGATTGGTTTGAAAACAAGATGTGTGTATCTAGTGTGTGTGGGTGTGTATGTGTTTGGTGATGAAAATTCTCGTTTTTTTTTATCACACATTATGTTGATTTGCCCACGTGACTCTACGGGGCCGTCGCACTGGTGTGTCTTGTCTGTATGGTTCCCATAGTGTTTGTGTCAGTGTCAGGGGGTTTCTGATCCAGTGGGTGTGCGCTGCTCCAGCCCCCCAGGTCTGTGTGCAGTGAGAACTGTGCCCCAGGGACCAGGAAGGGGATCCGGCAGGGAGAGCCTGTCTGCTGCTTCGACTGCATCCCCTGCGCCGACGGAGAGATCAGCAACATCACCAGTGAGATGTAGCGTAGTGCCGCGGCCAGACGCTCTGCGCTCTAACCTTTCTATGCTCTTAGCTTCATGGGTAGAATTTAATTCCTGTTGGTCGGCATTAGGACGTAGATATCGTTACTACTCGCGCAAATTTAAATTCTATGTAAGAATTTCAATCTGCCGTGTGAAGATAAGACCATTTAAAGCTGAAACGGCTCGTCATGGTACACTGGTTCTACACGCAAAGCATTAGGCGGAACTTTGCTAGAAGCTGCGCTCATTTTTTACACTCATCAACAAAGTTTACCTTCCCAAAATCTCTTATAAACACAAAAAGGCATCATGTTTACCTTGAAACCCAAGCATTCTATACAGCAAAGGGCTGGATTGACTTGGCTAACCTGTGCTGTCCGCCTGTTTGGACAGATGCCCGTGAATGTATCCAGTGTGGCGAGGACTACTGGTCCAACGAGGTCCGTGACCTCTGCATCCCCAAGATCATCGAGTTCCTGGCTTTCGGGGAACCACTGGGCATCACCCTGATCGTCATCTCTGCCTTCGGGGCCCTGATCACCATCGGTGTGATGGTGGGCAACCGGGGGTCCATGCATACAGCCTGCAGTGCTTCATGTCCAACCCTGATTGCTTTCAAGCATTACAGAGGAATTCTTTTTCTGTTTTAGCATGGTGTATGATTAAAAACACAGACAGATTGGGACTTATGTCGTGGCATTACGACATGATCATGGGGACGATGTGTCCTTATTTCTAGATAATTATGATCACCATATGATGATATGGGGATCCATGAACAACTATTCCTTATGTCTAATGAATCTGCAGCGGCGTACAGTTTGAACAACGACAAACTAATTGTTACTAAAAAAGAAAGGCTATCTTCAGATTGTTGGTGTCTGTCCTTGGGTCGTCCAGGTAGTGTTCCTCCTCAACCTGAGCACCCCGCTGGTGAAGGCCAACGACCCCCTGCTGAGCTTCAGCCTGCTGTTCTCCCTGGTGGTCACCTTCCTCTGCTCCATCGTCTACCTTGGGGAGCCCGCGCCCTGGAGCTGCATGACCAGCCAGGTGGCGCTGGCCCTGGGCTTCGCTCTCTGCCTGGCCTCCCTCATGGGTACGGTCGGGTCTGGGTCTGGTTTGATTGGGATCACTAGACCCAACACAATGACTGATTGCAAGGCGACAGCCAGCTCGTCAGGAGCAATTAGGGTTAAGTGTCTTGCTCAGGGACACGTCGACACTCAGCTAGGAGGAGCTGGGGATCGAACTAGCAACCTTTCGGTTACAAGACAACCGCTCTACCTCCTAAGCCGACATTTATTCCGATTCATTTATGCCGACATATAAGCCGACATTTATTCAGATTCATTTGTCCATGACAATCCTGTGTGTCTTTCTCGGACTTTGACAAGGAATGTAGATGCTGACCTTTCCATATTTAAAATCGGAATATATTATAGAAGGGTATCCTTTAGAAGGGAAAGGTTACTATAGAAAGTGTATTTTTTTTACCGTGGCCAGTCTACGTGCGGTTGATTTGAAACCTTTACGGACTATTTTGATTGTTTACTAGTTTAAGCATGCTCTAAAGAGCCAATTTAGCGCTAGATATCTGCTTCCAGCAACATGATTGGTCGAAAACAAATATGAAACGAAAGAAAAAGAAACGCCCCTTTCACCCAGATTCCCTGGTGTGCCATCAGACTTTAGATGTCAATCTAAAGTCTGAATCGTGAGACTATACATCATCAATTAACAGTATCACATACCAAGCCCTGATCACATGTCTTTCACCATGTTTCCATATGCTGTTTTTGTTGTTGTTTACAGGGAAGTCTGTGGTGCTGATGCTCCGGGCGCGGTTCCTCAAGGCGATCCGCGAGAGGGCCAAAGCCGCCGCCAAGGCTGCCAAGGCCGCAGCTGAGGCCGCCGCCAACAGCGACAGTCCTGATGTCATCGTTACCAACACAACCACCGCCCCCACTGAAGTCCCCGCCCCTAGTGGCCCAGAAGTGGACGTCCTCACGTTTGGCCACCAGAGGCTGATGGCTGCCGTGGCAACCCTGATACAGGTGTTATTTACAATGACTTCACCCTTTTGGCAATGGTAACATGAGACATACATTTGATACACTATTAGTATTATTGACAGTGTAATCATTTGGAATTTTTATTTTATTTTTATATTCATATGTAGTCGACTCTCGCTTGGCTCTGGTATACTCTGCGTTTTAGTATTATTATTGAGAAAACTTTAAAGTCACCAACCGCGTCCTCCTGCTTCCTGTGTCCAGGCGGCGGCGTGCACGGTCTGGCTGATCATCCTGCCCCCCCACCCGGTGAAGAACACAGCGGCCCAGAACGTGAAGATCATCCTGGAGTGTGACGTGGGCTCGATAGTGTTCATCTGCTGCATCTTCGGCTACGACATGCTTCTGGCCCTGGTGGCCTTCATCTTCGCCTTCATGGCTCGCAAGCTGGAGGATCACTTCAGGTCAGCCGGCGCAGCGCGTGTGTCTGGTCTTTAGCACAAAGAAATGGGATGCAGGCCGTTTAGCTTTTCTAGCATGCAATGCTGTGAATGTGGCTCGGCTTGGTCATTGGAGCTAAAATCAATTGTAGCTTACTAGCTCAATTTGGGCCTTTTTTTGGGACCTAACATTTAAGCTGTTTTTTTGTTAACTTTTAAATTGTTAAACTACTTACAAGTGGAAAAGAAGCACTTTGAATATCATACTACCATCCTAGGATTTACTGTCCTACTATTTCAAACAATCTATTTGTCTTTTTGTGTTTCATTTAAATCCTGTATGCCCGAAAACATGTAGGTACAACCCAACATGCGTAGTATTGAACGAGATATGTATTAACAATGTGACGTGTATTAACCACGTGAATTGATCTGCAATTGCAGCGAGGCCAAGTGCGTGACCTTCGGCATGCTGGTGTTCTTCATCGTGTGGATCTCCTTCATACCGGCGTACCTCAGCACACGGGGCAAGTTCATGGTGGCTGTTCAGATCTTCGCCATCCTGGCCTCGAGCTTCGGCCTGCTGGCCTGCATCTTCCTGCCCAAGTGCTACGTCTTGCTTGTCAAACCGGAGCGCAACACCGAGGAGCTGATGAAGCCTCGCCCTAAACCCCGCGAAGGGTCCACCGGCACCTCTGCGTCCCTGGCTTCGTCCGGCACAAGCCTCAACGCCACCACCGCCTCCACCGTCATCGAATGATTAGCCAAATTTCTACACGGTAGCCTACAATCAACGTTTATTGAGTCATTTTTTTAAGAAAGACCAAAAGTAAAAGATCTTCTACAATAATGTGTAGGTGTCGCATTGTACAGGCAGAGCGAAAGATTCACATTTTTTCAGAATAAACAAAAATACGTCTTGTCAATCTCAGGGGGACTTTTGACACGTCCACAATAACGCTCACCTTCGATGCGCCATATGCAGGCCTTGTGCTTCATGTTGAATTTTTCCTAAACGCTATTGTTGTGATGCTTGATAAGTCCTTTCCTTACCTATTGACAAGTTGTTATTGACACATTCTACTGCTGCTGTGGTTTTTCGGTCCGTGGTGGTGGAAGGGTTGAATTTGGATGAGTCGTGGAATAGATTATGACGCATGACTCCCACTAGGGGGCTCCCTAATCCCCTGATATTTTCCAACGTTTTTATTGCGCATCGTTATTTATAAAGTTCAGCAGGTGAGATGACATGGCATTTAATCGAAGTACATCCCAAAACGAAATGTCTTTGCAATAAAACCCATCTGCTACATTGTCGCACATGGTTTTCGTTCATCAATTGCACTTTTTTAAGTAGGCCTATCGATCTTGTTATGAAAAACACTGGATAAACGTTGCCCGGCTGAGACATGGGTCATGGGTATGTGTTCAGAAGCCTGTTCGGAACATTAGACTCTACCCCCCATGTTTGAGGTCATGCGAAGTGAAGGTGAATCTGAACGTCCCACCGTGTTGACCACGTCAAGAGCTCTCTGCCTTGGTTTGTAGTAATTAATTTATTGCGAAATAATTTGTCATTATGTGAAAAGATTATTGTGTTTGCAACTGCCACAGCGTTTCTTTATGCGAGACGTCAATACAAATACATAGGCCTACACAGATTTGTTTAACCTGTTAAGGTATGTATATTTATGTTGATGTAGGCCTACTAGTTTACATTACTACAAGTCTCTCAAGGCATCCCACTGAGTGTCACCAAATGCATTCTGATGTAGTCCTACAAGCCCTATTCAATGGACGTTACGTCGAAATTCAACCCCAACATTTTAGATTTCTAAAAATATTCTTAGACCACAAAGACATATTAAGCTTTAGAGATTCTAGTTGGTCTTGCATTTGAAAATCTTTGCAATATTCATAATTCATCAAACACATTTTAAAGTAAAACAATAGTAATGACATAGCAATATATGGGGGTCTCATAATCAAAGCAAGCAAAAATAAGTGCCAAATGTGCTTCTTCATCAGAGCATCATGGTATTTTTTGTTGGCGATGCTCCTCCATAAAGAGAGAACTCAAGGAGCGTAGTACCATAAAGAATGAATCAATGTTAATATTCAATAACCTGGGCTAATGAAAACTCGTGTCCCATTTGAGAAACGCTGTCGCAGTTTCAAACACGACGTATTCCCTATGACAAATCATTTGGCAATGAATTACAACAGAACACTAGTTCCAGTGCTAGGCGACATTGCGATGTTCAAGCCCTATGGCTCGCTGTGAACAGTAGACATTTTCTTTCTATAATATCTGCATTTAAGTCACAGTTTCATTTAAGTGGAGGTTTGTAGGAGTTTGGAACTAACGACGACAGGGGATTTAAAATGGGGTAAAAAGTATAAAACCTTTTTGCATTAATAATTGTTGATTTATATTTGAAGTTTTATAATATTTAAATATGGATTTATTGTAATGGCTGCCAAAAGATAGGTTGAGGAGAGCAGCAGAAACACTGACACCGACTGAATGTGTGCTGCATTCTGCTGGTGACAGGGCTGTGAAGGAATGGCTCTGTAATGTCAGCTTATGGCTGCCAGAGGATACAGCTAACTGGGGTCAACTAGGGTGGCTTATGAGTGCAAATTGGCCTACATTAAAGGCCTTAATAGATTTTTATTGATATTTGAATTGTGTGTGTGTGTGTGTGTGTGTGTGTGTGTGTGTGTGTGTGTGTGTGTGTGTGTGTGTGTGTGTGTGTGTGTGTGTGTGTGTGTGGTGTGTAAGTGGTGGTGTGTGTGGTGTGTGTGTTTGCATCTGTGAGTGAGTGTGTACTGTGAGTGAACGGTGTGGGGGAGTGACCGGGGGGGGGGTGTGTGGGTGCGTGTGTGTGTGTGTGTGTGTGTGTTGTGGAGTGTGTGGTGTGTGTGTGTGTGTGTGTGTGTGTGTGTGTGTGTGTGTGTGTGTGTGTGTGTGTGTGTGTGTGTGTGTGTGTGTGTGTGTGTGTGTGTGTGTGTGTGTGTTTGTCTGTGAGTGAGTGTGTAAGTGAGTGAACCAT
>OLKM01000666.1:179868-189868 GCA_900291075.1 Melanogrammus aeglefinus
GTGTCGTTAACGCTCAGATCAGAACATATGCATTTATAGGTACGAATTTTCAAGTGCGCGTATCGTCATTTCATATCACTGTGGCTGCCCGTGCGAGTTCTCATGTCTTCCCCCAGAGTTCGGTTTACGTGTGCCGCCTGGGTACACCCCTAACATTCGATCACAACAATTTCTTTGTTAGCGTTATCGTTTTTTTTTTCTTTCTTTTCTCTCTTTTTTTTTTGCTGCCATTGTGTATTTTTGGAGCCATCTCGTCTATAGCCACTTGCGGCTTTAGAAATGTCACTTGATCCCCACATAATGCTAATAGCGAGCATCTGTCCTGCAATATTACACTGTGTTGACATCCCAAATGCCATGGTGACAAACACACAGAGGGCTGGCAGAGCGTGAGAGGGGTAAGCCCATATACATATATATATAGATGGATGGATGGATAGATTACTATTGAATATTTTCGACTCTCCGTACTTACTTTCTCCAACTGACTATCCAATTACTCTCCTTCTTAAGCCATTAAAAAACCCATTTGTTTCTAGATGTTCTTTTCCCCTCTTATCTTCTCTGTGTCCCTGTCCATCTCTGCTCCACTGGGCACATCTCTCCTCGTATTTGAAGAGACAAAGAATTAAGAATTGTGAACAGCCAAGGTCACATAGTAGAGAGACTGCACAGTAGACAGGCCTAATTAGAAACGATTTTTGCACAAAAGTTGACTTTAGTAAGAACTTAAAATGAACAGTCAATGCTTCATAAGAGTTTCTTTCAGTGTTATATCTAAGAAAAGTGTTGCATTGAAAGAATTGTAGGAGAAAGCTGAGGACTATTTAACACCATAAATCTCAGTGTCACCAATGCCAATACTGAATTATTCACTTCTAGAGATGGAATGAAGTGTTCAATAACGGCAGCAAGGTGTGTGGACCTTGCATTGTGCTTAGAATAACGAATGATTCATCAAGGAAAATCCTCGAACCGGGCTCTGAAACACTGGCCATTTTTTTAACTTCTTTTAATTAGAGAAAGGCTGCAGGCCTGTATTATGGTAGCACTAATTTCAAGGCAGCCCAGTACAGTTGTCATATAAAACCATTGCTCACCTCAAGTGGTCTGCGCAGTTGTTTCAAGAGCCTTCCAGCTGACAGCTTGTTGGGATCAACGCTTCATACAATCCTTTGACTGACAGATTTAGTCAAAGGATGGAATACACAGTGCGTGTGTGTGTGTGTGTGTGTGTGTGTGTGTGTGTGTTGGGAATGTACGTGCGTGTGTGTGTGTGTGTGTGTGTGTGTGTGTGTGTGTGTGTGTGTGTGTGTGTGTGTGTGTGTGTGTGTGTGTGTGTGTGTGTGTGTGTGTGTGTGTGTGTGTGTGTGCGTGCGTGCGTGTGTGTCTACACCAGGGCACACTTGCCCGTCCATTATGTTCTCTAATTGCTTCTATTATATGTTCTTTAATCCACTGTTATCTGAGCGTGGACGGAGTCAGCGCGTTTCATCCCATTCTGAAACTGGGAGTGACACTGACCTAAATACAAACACTTGGAAAGTGAGAGAAATGTCTGAATGTCTGAGAATGTTTCCTTCTGCCTTATTTTTTTTCGCAAACGGTGCAAATAGTATTCCCTGTTTATGCACAAATGCACACGCACATGTTTCATGGTCAGCTCTGTCACAAATAGATACCACCAGATTATTGCTATGGAAACCAGGCCTTGGCTCCTATCCTACCCAATTCGTTGGCTGCCAACGCTGTTGATCTCTATTGATGGCACTTCAAATCTGGGTCACAATATAGCCAGACCAATGCCCTTTTGTTTTCATAACAAGCTAAAAATAGACAACTCCCCCTGCCTTTTTTTTTTTTTTTTAACTTTGATTTGCTATTCAGACAATCAATAGTTAACGAATGCATGTTGGAATAAGCTACAATTAACAAGTCAGATTTACTTTTGAAGATAATGGATAGGCGATAAATAATAACACGCACACGATTTGTACCAGCAAGACAAATAAGTAGGCCAGTTGAACAGAGAACAAACAGAATGGGCCAGTCCTTGAAGGCAACACACTGATCACTACCATAATGATCACTGTTACAGCCATTCTCCAATCCCAACATCCCACAAACACTCCCTTTTCCCTCTCGCTCACTTTCTGGCTGTGAAGCCTCTGTTCTCATTTCCTCTCATCTCTGTGGTTATTCTTATGGGTGAGCTCACCTGTCCCCCCCTTGCTGGGGGCTCAGATTAGAGTGTGTCTGCCCTGGGTCCCCCAGGGACCTCCAGGGCCAGTGCAAGGGGAGAGCCCGAAAGACACTCTAGCTGAGGTGTCTGTCAGCATACCCCACGTTGGCCAAGATCCGGTTCGCGACTCGGTGACACGACGGGAACCTGTGGTGGAGCTGACGGCGTTCATCCGCCCACGCCACTCTTGGCTTTTCCAACCCAAAATAACCTGAACTGACATCCAAACCCGGACAAGGAATCACCAGGCTGAATCTGCTCCATTGAGAATGCGTTGAAAGGAAATACAAGGGAGAAATATATTTCAAAATCATTTGATTGAGAATAGCATTTGGTGTATCGCAACCAACTGAAAAATAGTTTTTTTGGAGTGCATTCATTTTATTTTGGTGTCTGGCTGTCGAAATAGATAAATAATGTAGCATCCGATTTGATGCATAAGGAACAGCTTGACACACCTTTTATACATTGTTTTATATATTGTGTTTCCTTTAGGAAAACACAATGCATGCTTGGAGCACAGACGACGAGCACAATGTTAAAGCAGCTCAACAAACTAGAGGATTTTTATTGTAACTACCTTAAATATAAAATAGTACCTCAAGAAATTCTCAAAGATTTTTATCAGGAGGTTGTTTTGGCAAAATGTGTTCATTAGCATAAATAGAATCATCAGGCTCAAACATGTATGTCATCACTGTATATACTTGTGGATAAGTTGCGCGTGCGCATGTGCATCTAGTGGCTAAAAATACTGTGTAAACACACCCAGGGCATGGTTCAGCTCAGCTGACTTCCACACTGCCAGGCAGGGTCAGTTTTTCCACCAATCCTCGTAAACAATGGACTGCCAACCTCTGTGTGTGTGTGTGTGTGTGTGTGTGTGTGTGTGTGTGTGTGTGTGTGTGTGTGTGTGTGTGTGTGTGTGTGTGTGTGTGTGTGTGTGTGTGTGTGTGTGTGTGTGTGTGTGTGTGTGTGTGTGTGTGTACGTATACGTGTGGTGTGTGTGTGTGTGTGTGTACACGTACACGTGCGTGTATGTGTGTGTGTGTGTGTGCGCGCCCTTTACTAAGGCCCTAAAAACACACACACAGTCTGTGTGTGTTTATCTGACACAGTCAAACTTTAATGCTGTTTTGAAACCCAATAGCTCATATAAGAGCGCTAACAACAACTGTACTCCTGAAGTGCAATGATAAAGGCTGGTTGGGATGCGAGGAGAGTCATGAGTCTGCTCAATGAAAATAAAGGCTTTGCTTTTTTTACGCCTATTCTGTCATCATTCATTTTTGGATGTGACCTCATAGTCCGGGGCTGGCCTGTGTGTGTGTGTGTGTAAGGGGAGTGTGTGTGTGGGGGGGGTGCGTGTGTGTGTTTCGAGGTTCTGCTACAATTGCCTGTTATGGGGAGAGGATTTCTCACACATTCCCCTGAGCCACTGGGGAACCAGACGTGACGTCAGAGGAAGAATTAGGGGGGGTGGGCTTTTTCTTTGGACTGTGTCCAAGATATGAGTCCTAACATCGAGTATGTGTTCTAACATGTCAGGGGAAGAATAAAATAAAGTAAGATGCAGAGAAGTATGACGAGAGAAAGAAAGGAGAGGTGGAAATAGCTGGAATGTGGTGAAGGAAAAGTTAATGGTGAATTTGGAATATGTTATTGGGGTAAGAGAGGACCCACTGGTTTAGGAGAGGAGTCAGAGGAAAAAACGTGTTAGTGTGTGTGTGTGTGTGTGTGTGTGTGTGTGTGTGTGTGTGTGTGTGTGTGTGTGTGTGTGTGTGTGTGTGTGTGTGTGTGTGTGTGTGTGTGTGTGTGTGTGTGTGTGTGTGTGTGTGTGTGAAAAGCTAAGTCTGAGAAGGGTGAAGGACAAAGGCCTTGCAACAGAGGGATGAAGAGATGGAGGACAGATTACAAGAGGGCGTAACGTAGGGACAAGTATAAGAGAGAACTGGGAGGAAGAAAATAAAGGAAACGGGCAAAGAGGAGGAGGAAGAGGAAGGAGAGAGAGAGAGAGAGAGAGAGAGAGAGAGAGAGAGAGAGAGAGGAGAGAGACGAGAAGAGAGAGAGGAAGAGAAGAAGGAGAGAGAAGAGAGAGAGAGAGAGAGAGAGAGAGAGAGAGAGAGAGAGAGAGAGAGAGAGAGAGAGAGAGAGAGAGACGGGGAGGGAGGCGGGAAAAAAAGATGTCCCAGATTCCCATGGCATTTAATAGGGAGCAAAACCAAAGTGAGCTTATAGACAACACAAGGGCAAAGTGACAGCACGGGGGTGTGTGTGTGTGTGTGTGTGTGTGTGTGTGTGTGTGTGTGTGTGTGTGTGTGTGTGTGTGTGTGTGTGTGTGTGTGTGTGTGTGTGTGTGTGTGTGTGTGTGTGTGTGTGTGTGTCTGTGTGTGAAACTCCGAGAGAGAGGGAGTGAGCGGGAGCATCTGAGCCTGTCTCTCTTATCCCGTCTGAATGTGTGTAGTGCACATGGAGGAGACCTTCCACGGAGGACTGCCGGCTGTCTTGACGGGCCGTCTGAAGTCACCATGGACCCCTCCAGAGAGTTCTGGATTCACAATTCAACTTTGATTCCTCTTTAGATTGACTGTTCCCTGCGGTTGTTTTTCGACATTTTTCTTCTCCACATGGGATCTGAGCATGTTTTTTCTTTGGATTTGACCGGTGGATTTGTTCTAGCTGCTGTGTGTGTCTTCACGCGGCCAACACTTTGTGTTCTTTGCAAATGAAGAGTTAAAATGACTTCTGTTGCCGACTCCACCACCAACCTAGTTGCAACCCAGCACAGAGGTAGGCAGGCAGGTGGCACCCACAACACACACACACACACACACACACACACACACACACAGAGAGACACACATAGACACACACACACACACACAGCGGTGACGAGCCTGTGGTCCGCACTCGGCAGTGTGGGCACGCCGTGACTCCACCTGGATTACTGGGAGAGGTCCATGTTGGCGGGACAGACGCGCGGCCGACGGCAGAGGCATAGAGAGGGGACACAGCGGCAGGCTGAGGGCTCCAGCAGGAGGAAGAGGAAGAAGAAGGCTCCGCCCGCAGCAACATGTACCTTTACAAGTCCACGTGCGACATCCCCAAGCCCAAAACCAACGCCGTCGGCCGGGCCCCGGCCCGCACCCAGACCCAAGGCGGGGCCCAGGCCCCAGGCGGCCAGGGGCGGCCCCGCAGGCCGGCCCCGGCGGGGGGCGGCCCCGTGATGTTGTGGACCAGGGTGAGGGCCAACGGGCTGGTGGAGCTGAAGCAGATGGAGGAGTTCCTCCACTGCCACGCCCTGTCCCTGCAGGAGACGGTCCAGGGCCAGACGGGCATGGCCTACAGGTAGCGCCACCTGCGCCGGGGGGGGGAGGGGGGGGCCGCGCTTCAGTGTATGTTTGTGTGTTTGCGTCGGCGGATGCGGTGCGGCTCTGACACTGGTAGCCATGGTAACGGGGAAGTGAACGTTGGTGATGACTCGACTGGAGCCAGTTCCTAAACAGACTCGTTGTGGAGTCTGCGAAGGGCTGTGAAGCGCGAGGTGTTTAATTGGGTTGACTGCAAAGGCAATGTGTATGCAGAAAATGTTTCATTGGTTAATGCGAAAGTATGTAGGGTTATCGTTTATGGACGCCTGCATTTGCATGTTTAGGAGTTTCGGTTTACCGACACCCTGCCAGCCAGGTAAAGGAAATGGTGAAATGTATTTAAATTTGAACTGTGCAAACATATTCGTATTGGTGTTGAATTGCAACACTGGGACGTTCTGTACAACCCGTGCACCAGAGCCTGTGCCCGGATTGATCATTACATGAGACAGCTGGTTGATCACAAATTGATTGGCCCATTTCCCAGGCTGTTGATTGAACTCCTGAACAACCCTGATACTTTCCACATGACCTCACAATCGTTATCAATGCAGGGGGAAAAAAAAAACCTTCCTTGCGCCACGGCCCCATGAGACATCCATCACAGAGTGGGCATGGTGGGCACATCCAACGGGTTAAAGAGAGACAGATCATATTGATGTCGCCCAAGGGTCCCACGATGGACAACCTCTCTGTTCTCCCAACAGTATGGCAGCAGTCTTAAACACAGTCTTTTTCCTTGACAACACACAGGAAGTGCTGTGTGTTTCACTGTCTATGACTTTTTTTGTGTTGGGTTGTGTTCATCAGCTCTGCTGCTACCAATCGGTCGCTGGAGAGAGAGCCAGGGTTTGGATGCAGGGGCTTTGATTTGCTGCCTGCGTGGCCCGTCCCCCCCCGCGTCGTGGGCAGGGCAGGGGGGACTGTGATGTGGAGTGGGTGCTCTGGAGGTGGACTGGGACTGGGACTCATTGTCTAGGCTTTGATGCAACGAGCCAGTGGGCGCCCAGAGTCCTCCACACACCCACTGACGATGTCCCCCGATCTCCTCGGTGGGGCACGGATCCAGCTTCTCTTGGATGTACTTCCTCTTGTCATCTTGTTTTCCAGATTGAGGTTCACATCACAATGAGTGTGGAAGGCTGTTGTGTATAGTTTGGTGTGTGTGTGTGTGTGTGTGTGTGTGTGTGTGTGTGTGTGTGTGTGTGTGTGTGTGTGTGTGTGTGTGTGTGTGTGTGTGTGTGTGTGTGTGTGTGTGTGTGTGTGTGTATGTGTGTGTGTGTGTGTAATTTCATATCACAGCTATAATTATAGTGTGACCTGAATGAGGTCTGTTGAGCGTTCATCACATATAACATATCCATTCTGTCTGCGCCAATTTAAAGAAGGTAACAAATAGAGATCATTTAACCTGGCTGTGAGAGCTCATAGGGTCACAAAGTGATTGCACACAATCCTGGGAGCGTGTGTGTGTGTGTGTGTGTGTGTGTGTGTGTGTGTGTGTGTGTGTGTGTGTGTGTGTGTGTGTGTGTGTGTGTGTGTGTGTGTGTGTGTGTGTGTGTGTGTGTGTGTGTGTGTGTGTGTGTGTGTGTGTGTGTGTGTGTGTGTGTGTGTGTGTGTGTGTGTGTGTGTGCTAGTGGGGGGGGGGAGCGGGGAGGGGGGGTCATGCATTCGGACAGGAACAGTTGAGCCCCCAGACCCACCTAGTGCCATTGGCAACTCACATCATGCTATCTCATGCCATCAGTCAATAATGTGCCCGCTGTTCCTTGCTTCTATGCTAGGCCGGATTAAGGCGCATTTTCCTCTCTAAACCAATATAAATAATATAAACCAATATAAACCAGAATGCCACTGCATGCATGAATGCAATTGATTCGCCCTTTCAAGGAGATTTCAGTGCGTTTCTAAATGATGTTGTGACACAATTATTCAATTGAGTGAATATTCCTGTTGCCTTACTAAGCCGCAGCATATCCATGTGTCTGTAATGATATTCCTTGAAGGGGCTAACAGGGTTCTCCCTTAAGCTGTTATTTCCACTAAGCGCTAAACGCGGCCTGTTCTCGTTAGGTTGCCAAAACTTTTTCGGAGGCGTGACAGCAAGACAACAATGGATACAAACCGAGAAAAAGAATAATGTATTAATGTAAACATTGCGACGGAATAATTGCCGGTGTGTTGGCGTACATTTATTAAATGTGTTTTGTTTTTGCACAATGATTCATAATGGGTCAACGCTGCATCATCTACTGTCACACTATTTGCTTGTTCTATATATAGTCACTTCAACGCAGTTAAAAAAGAAAAAAGTCTTTGGATGGACTAACAGGTGTTGAGTATTCGGGCTGATCTCGGGGTTGCACTGCAGCTCTGGAGTTTCACTCTCTTTATTTTCCTGAGCTGAACACCAAGCAAACGCACCGTAGACAAAAACTAATATTATCCAGTTCACCAGCTTTTAACCTCAATTCAGCTGTAGTCTCATATATCACAAGAACGGCAATTTCATCAGCCAATTGGGGACAAAGTATGTGGGCATCTTGTTTCTAGAAGGTTGTATGTTATAAGATATGGAAGGAGCAGGTTGGTCTGGAGGAAACAAAAAGGAATAAAAACATTGGTTGTGTGTGTGTGTGTGTGTGTGTGTGTGTGTGTGTGTGTGTGTGTGTGTGTGTGTGTGTGTGTGTGGTGTGTGTGTGTGTGTGTGTGTGTGTGTGTGTGTGTGTGTGTGTGTGTGTGTGTGTGTCAGAATGCTTTCAATATTTCTCAGTCCATTTTACTGATTCTATTAGCTCTGCCCAAGTTAATGTTGTGTAGAGCGGAAAAAGTAGGTGACTGTGCAGTTGTTTTCTTGCAATCCCCAACTCTCGTTCACCCTCTCTCTCGCTCTCTCTCTCTCTCTCTCTCTCTCTCTCTCTCTCTCTCTCTCTCTCTCTCTCTCTCTCTCTCTCTCTCTCTCTCTCTCTCTCTCTCTCTCTCTCTCTCTCTCTCTCTCTCTCTCTCTCTCTCTCTCCCTATTTGTAGCTGTTTATCTCTCATTCTTCTTGTGTCCCTTGTTGACTCTTCCTCTACCTCAGCCTTCGATATTGTCCTCCTATTTCACCCTCCATCCCACCCTCAGAAGAGTTGTGTTTAGAGTTCAAAGCACTTTGTTCACTTTGTATCCTGGACAGGAGCTTTCACTAAGTTAAACAAGGATAACAGTTTGTAAACGTTGGACTCTAGCCAATAGCAATGGGGTATCACATGGACATACTGTATGAACCCCAAAGACATATTCTATGAGATTAATGTTGATTAGCACATATCAATATCTGCTGAAACATCGACACCATTTTTAAAATAATTTTATCTGTCTGTAATACGGTAAAGACAACCAGGGAAGACATCTATATTTAGCCATTTATCCAGTAAACGGTTCCAAAAACATTCCATTGAACCTTGCAAGTGTTTAGACATACTATTCTTTTAGAGATTTTCCAGATGCGTTTGCAGGAGAGAGAAGGGGAGAGCACCTTATACCCTTGACATTCTCCAAATTCTCAAGCTTAACTTATTGTGGAAAGATTCCAGAATCTTCGCAGAAATGTTCCACACCCTCGCAACTCTATTTGTGTCACACACATCAATGAGCTCGGAACGATTGTTAATCAGAGCTTAGTGAAGCTGCTGTGCATGACACACACACACACACACACACACACACACGCACGACACGCACACACGCACACACGCACACACACACACACACACACACACACACACACGCACACACACACACACACACACACACACACACACACACACACACACACACACACACACACACACACACAGACACACGCACACACACAAACATCAACACTTACAGACACACAAATACGGACGCACGCATGCAAAGTTTAATGTGTTAAATTCTCATTCTTAATTCATGCTGGAAAATCAGTGAATATTTAACAAGGGAACTGGTATCCTTTCTAAATACTTAATCGGTCAGGTAATCAGATCAAACAGTGCGGTTGTCTGTGTATGGTTGTGTGTCTGTGCAGGTGTACGGTGTGTCTATGCATCTGTGTATTTTTTTATATTTATACTCTGTCAAGGTTGGGTGAACGACTCAAGTGAACGACCACACGCCAAAGAGGCCCCTCTAGCTTTTCATCCCGTGCCAACACATCGGTCACTTGTCACAGGCTTCGGATCCGGTTTTAACAGGTCCCTGTGGTTGTAGAGAGCCAACACACGGCACCCATCCATCACTCACATGTGTAGGGTACGAGAGGGGAAATTGGGGTGCAAAATCAAGCCACCATTGTCAGTGTAAACGCGCGGACAATGGCGGGAAAAAGGCAGACATAAAAACGGGCATATTTGGCAGTGTAAG
>OLKM01000666.1:194868-202368 GCA_900291075.1 Melanogrammus aeglefinus
TGTGTTTGATCATCGTGTGTTCAAACCGTTGGAGGAGACGACTCTGCCGTGGTGGTCTGCTTCTCCTAGGGCCAATCTCCTGAATGGAAAAACAATTAAATGCAGGTTGACAGTGCCCAGCCCACAAAGACCCACAAAACCCAGACAGAGCTCAACAGCTCTTGTTGTTAGAAACCCAGGTGGTGAATTTAATTGGAGCGTAAAACCAAACCACAGGGAGACACGCAGTGTTTATTATCTTCTATTGGGCGACATGATGAGGAACACGTGTCAACTGATGGTTGAAACGCATTCAGATTCATACATATCACCCCCCACCCCTCCCCATCGGTGGTCTCTCAGACAAACACTAACACACATGTGTGTGTGTGCACAATCCTCAAACACACATTGAAAAATGAGAGATGTATAATCATGATGGAACAGATCCACAAAAGCATGCCTACCCTCTCCCCAAATGCACTCCCACAAATGTGTATCGTCTTTCAACGACTGAGCTCCCCTTCACTCACACAAACAGACAGACACGCACGCACACATGCACACACACACACACACGTGCACTCACACAATGGATGATGCACAAACAGTATCTCACAAATATTTGCTTTATCTAATCAGTAGTCGTGCAGGCTTTGCTGCACTTTGGTTGTGTGTGTGTGTGTCTGTGTGTGTGTGTGTGTGTGTGTTTGTGTGGGTAATGGAGAAACCAGTGTATCTCTTTTATGAGCAAAGGAATGCTGGTTTGTGCAGATGAATAGCAACAGAACATCAAGGCCACACAGTTAAAGAACAAGGCTTGTGTTGTGTTGCCTTGGGTTACACACGTTTTAAAAGGCTATCTCCGCCGTCCTCACAAGACATTTTGTTCATGTTTCCTGACATGACACCTTGGACCCTGGGTAACCCACTCAAACACACACTGCTCTCACTTGGCAGCCGTTTCAGATTTCAAACAGAAAGCCAGCACAGGATGTGTGTTGCTGAGTTGACTGTGCCGTTTGTCTCTGAGGTAAATTATACCTTTAAAGCCTCCTCCAGATGCTGCTTAGTTACCATCTGTCATCCCTATTCTTAGTTTCTTCTTTTATTACCACTTTCCCACCCGACACTTAGCCGCATGCACAACGCCTCCGTAGCGTTACCATAGTGATCACCGAGATGATGGCTCTCACGCCGAGCGCCCTTCTAGCCTTCAAGTGTCCATATCTGAAGACACACTTCTCAGGTAGAGGCTACACACACACGCACACGCACACACACACACAACACACACACACACACACACAGGCACACGCACACACGCAGGCACACACACACACACACACCCACGCAGGCACACACACACACACACAACAACACACACACACGGCACACGCACCACGCAGGCACACACACACACACACACACAACACACACACACACACACACAAAACACACACACACACACACACACACACACACACACACACACACACACACACACACACACACACACACACACACACACACACACACACACACACACACACACACACACACACACACACACACACACACACACACACACACACACATATATACAGTGCATTGCATTCTGCAGCAGGTAGGAGCATCTACTTGCTGAACTTGTGTGTATAGGAGAATGGCACCTATAGAATGGTGCCTATTATAACACGCACAGCCTAAATGCAGGTCTATAGAAATTGATTCCTGTGCTCAGTGTGTTGACTTTAACAGTCCCTGTAATTCACTTTCTTGATTGAAGTGGTGCAGTGCAATATTGTTCTTATTTTTAAGATATTTGCCTAAATGGCATTCATTATATGATCATAACTTCTGTGTATTTTAGATTGAACTATGTTATGCAAGCCAAAGACACTTTATATTGCACTGAATAATTTGCATACTAACCAGTCTAAGGTGTTCTGCGTGAGACTGAGATTCCACACTACAACTGTAATCAGCTCTCAGCTCGAAAATGAGCAAAAAGGGAGCAAAACACAGTTAAAGTTACCGTTTAAATGTAAAGATGAATTTGTTCTTTAACTGTGATCAGTAACTCAAAGAGAGAGAGTCTAGTACATAAATTGTAGTACAACTGCCGTATAACTATAGAAATGCATCAAACTGTTTTTGCTGAAGAAGGCAAACTGTAAACTTTCGTCCCGCTCCGCTGGCCTGTTGAAGATCACCCCCCTCCCTCCCCACCACGTACACACTCTTCTAGGATCCCCCCAAAAGCTGAGAGACGCGACAGACCAATGCGTTTATCTGGGAATGGGTTTAGTCCGAAACAATGGCTTATAGAAAAGTAGTAATGGGCGACCATGGAGCGTGTAATGGCCACAGTCACTTGTCAACTATGCGCTCAACCTTGGATATAATGCGCATTGCAAAACGCTGAGCTGAGCTGGAAGCCCGGCTCAATGGACCTGCATCGCTGCACTTAGCAATCCTCCCAGAACGGAGCATTCGGCCTGCTTAAAATGAATATCGTACTACTGTTTTACAAATTACAAAACACTTTGTACCAAAAAAAGTGTATAATAGAAAAGCATGTCCTATTTCTACAAATTGTAATTCCAGGGGTAATTTCTTCCATAGGGTTTTCAGCATGCGGTAAACGTGGAACCAGATGAATGATTATGTAAATGAACTTGCATGCGTATGAAAACCATGAGCTGGCGGAAGATATGCGGGCATCCGTTGTGACGGCTGCTGTACTGCTGTCGGCTAAATTTAGCTGAGAGTGGCCGAATTAGCAGGTCCACCATTGCCCAAAGTCATTAAAATGCTGAGACTAGTGTTAAACATGTGCATGTCTGGTACATTGGTTGGTTCCAGCCATCAGAATGGACTTGATTATGCACTGGGAACACTGTTCAAATGTCAAAAATCCCTCAATAACAGTAAGAGTTGCCTTTGCTGATGTCAGGACACATGACAGATAACAGAATGCAAACCGATTTGATTAGGCTGACATGAACACATAGCTATGAAATATGAGGGGGAGAACAGACCCAGGTTTGGGTAAGTGATGCTGAAAGGTCGGAAGGTGAATTTGTTTGTGTAACAGCGTTAACGTCGGTACCATCCTTGACCACGGCGTGATCTGTGTGGTGACGGGTCGAGACCCTGGGACCAGAGAGGTTCTGCTTGGTTACCGCGGTGACTGAGTGCCGGTGAGAGGGCTGGGATCTATACGTTATTCAATGCTGTTTTAGATAAGACGGACTGAGGTCTTCTATCTATCTATCTATCTATCTATCTATCTTTATGCTATGGTTGTTTCTTATTCCCAGAATGTGTTCGCGTTACTTGTCACACTTGTTTTCTTAGAATGCATAATTGTCTTATTGTGAAAATATTCTCATTAAGGATTACAGTTGATGATATTTTTGGTGTATGTGCGTATATTAAAACACACCTAGGTGGTGTACCTGCGATAAATGGAAGCCGAATCCATGTCATGATATGGATTTTAATTAGCTACATATTTCCTTCTGCCCTAAAGAATGCATAGCCCATAGTGCAGATTTAACGACGTATGTGAGTGTGTGTGTGTGTGTGTGTGTGTGTGTGTGTGTGTGTGTGTGTGTGTGTGTGTGTGTGTGTGTGTGTGTGTGTGTGTGTGTGTGTGTGTGTTGTGTGTGTGTGTGTGTGTGTGTGTGTGTGTGTGTGTGTGTGGTGTATGTGTGTGTGTGTGTGTGACTATGTTTGGGCGTGTGTGCCATTTGTTGGTGTCATTTTTAACTCTGCAGAGCGGTGAATCGGAAACGACAGGCCACGGTTTCTCTCCCCCCAGTGATGGAATAAGCAAAGCCTTTGTGCTGTCCGTCCTCATTACGTCCTCCGTCACATCACTCTCACACAACACGCATTTTGCCCTTGGACTTTTTTATTCTCTCACAAATCCTCGTGAAACTATTAGACATGGGGAGGGGGGGGGGGGGGAAATAGCTACAGGCTAAGACACTGATTGTCTCTCGCCGCCTGCAAGAACGTTGACATTGACCAGACCTTTCTCCCTGTCCTGCCTGAGGCCGAATGAAGGGATGAGAATTCATTACATCGTAAGGAGGATTTGGGATATTTTGCAGAATTGGTTAGATTTACTTTTCCAGCCATTTTTTCGTCTCACTCATAAAGTGTGCGCTGCATTGAGATACGAGGAGCTGTTAGTGGAGTGACCAACAATCGGCTAATGCATCAGAATACATCATGGGATTTTTTGTGGTTGATACAATGCTATAGTTGAGAGGACTCTAGAGACTTGTTGTACTTTAAAAACTCTAAATCAACATCTCACCTAGGCTAATGAATACTTTTGTTTGGCCAACAGACAACAGCATATTTCACTGGCTGGCTGTGGTGAAAGCTTTGGCCGTACACCACATCCGCTAAGGTCAAGGCCGAAGAATAACTACGAGCAGAGCTGGAGGCTGGGGAATATCTTCATACTGCGTGTGTGTTTGTGTGTGTGTGTGTGTGTTGTGTGTGTGCATGTGTATATGTGTATATTTGTGTGTATGTGTATATGTGTGTGTGTATTTGTATGCTTATGTGCATGTGTTGAGTAGGTGTGCATGTATATATGTGTGTGTGTGTGTGTGTGTGTGTGTGTGTGTGTGTGTGTGTGTGTGTGTGTGTGTGTGTGTGTGTGTGTGTGTGTGTGTGTGTGTGTGTGTGTGTGTGTGTGTGTGTGTGTGTTGTGTGTGTGTGCGTTGTGTGTGTGTGTGTGTGTGTGTGTGTGTGTGTGTGTGTGTGTGTGTGTGTGTGTGTGGTGTGTGTGTGTGTGTGTGTGTGTGGTGTGGGTGGGTGCGGTGGGTGGGTGGGTGGGGTGTGTGCGTGCGTGTGTGTGTGCGTGTGTGTGTGTGCGTGTGTGTGTGTGTATGCCGGGTTTGTTATCATCTCAAGGGACAGACCTTGCCATGGCGGCGTTTCTTCTGTCTGCTCCGATCACCTCTCTCTCCGTGTGGGGTGGTCTGTGTTGGATGTGGGGGCTGACACATTAAGCCCACTGTTCATTTAGAGGTGCTGTTCTCCACAGTGAGGTGCGCTCAGATCACAGTCCGGATGGCTGCTTTGTGGGTTGACTAATGGAATACAGAATTTGCTGACAAGGCCCATGACCTGAGTGCACACACACACACACACACACACACACACACACACACACACACACACACACACACACACACACACACACACACACACACACACACACACACACACACACACACACACACAACACACACACACACACACACACACACACACACATACGCACACAGACACACACACATACAGATACACACACACATACACACACACACGCACAAAAGCGCACACAGGATACACACATACGAGCACACCCACACAAACACACACAAACGCACACACACACACACACACACACACAACACACACACACACACACACACACACACACACACACAACACACACAACACACACACACACACACACACACACACACACACACACACACACACACACACACACACACACACACACACACACACACACACACACACACACACACACACACACACACACACACACACACACACACACACCACACACACACACACACACACACACACACACACACACACACACACACACACACACAAACAGGTGTAAAAGTGGAGCAGGTTATTTCTTGAGTTGTATAAATCATGCCATGCAAATAACACAAGGACTGGCAAGATTAGCAGGCCAACTGTATAACACAATGATGGATACCGCTGCAATACCCTAAAATGCCACACGACCCTGATTATTTTGAGCTTTATTGAATACATCTCAAGTCCAGAACGCTGAACTAGCTGGGAGGCAATGCTGCATCAAGGGGTCCTGCTTACTGCCCCATTATTGAGCTATCACTTATCCCTTAATCCTTTGATTCCACTGAGGTTGTTTTGACCAAAAGGCCAACAGTCCCAGTGTCACGGGCCTTGGGCGGCGTTTTCATCCCCAGCCATATCTTATTATCCTCAGCGTCTGTCCTTTACCTTCGGCCCCGTGACACACCGGCTCCTCTGGGCGCTCTCAGACAGCTGCTGGAGAGCTGGACAATAAAACCGTAATGTCTTTATTGATCCCTGCACAATCGCGACTCTTTTCATTGTCTCTTTTTATTTATTTGGAGAGCTGTGTGTGTTTGTGGTTGTGTGCCTGCATGTGTGTGCGTGTGTGTGTGTGTTTGTGTGTGTGCATGCGTGGGTGCATGTGTGTGTGTGTGTGTGTGTGTGTGTGTGTGTGTGTGTGTGTGTGTGTGTGTGTGTGTGTGTGTGTGTGTGTGTGTGTGTGTGTGTGTGTGTGTGCGCACTCCCTGGCAACCACTCACTCTATATATCACTGCTTGCCAACTCAGAGGTTGATCCAGATCCAGAAAAAATGAAAGTCTTCCAATCTATTCAGTGAAATGGACGTGACAGATCTTAGGATTTCTATGATTTCTATTTCTATGATTTCTATTATGAAACCACACCAACCACCACTGTGACACACCCCAACTGTCTCTTTCTCCCGCTACGTTAACATTACCCGTTAGTGGGCCAATCACAGTGCCAGAATTTCCCATGGGGAATACGAATCCACAAACGAAACCGGCTCCTGGATCCATTGGGATGTGATCCATCTCCGGCAGAGTCTATGACTGGGAAGAATGGGAATGAAGCTGGGATTGAAAAAAGAGATGACTTGTTTCCCAGTTCTATTGAGTCCAGGGTTCCCTGAAGTCAGCGCCGCTCGGGAGCGATGGTTTAGTTGACCCGTTCTCAGGTGCAGGGCAAAGTCGTGTCAGACATGTTTTGTTTTGTTTTTTTGCGGTGAGGCAATAGGATTGGAACAAATTGGAAAGTGTGTGCATTGTGTATGCTCATCCCGAAACACACACACACACCCACACACGAACAATACACACACACCGTTTGAAACCTAGGCAATTGAAAGCCCCTGGAGGCCATATTCCATTTACCTCAGCTTGACACCGCTTATAGAATAAGCACACACACACACACACACACACACACACACACACACACACACACACACACACACACACACACACACACCACACACACACACACACACACACACACACACACACACACACACACACACACACACACACACACACACACACGCACACACAAATGCACACACACACACACACACACACACACACACACACACACACACACACACACACACACACACACACACACACACACACACACACACACACACACACACACACACACACACACACACACACACAAACACACAAACACACATTTATATTCCTCCCTGGCACAATTACTCCCCAGCTGCCTATTTTTCTTTCTTTTGATTCCAATCTCTTCACACCTCCTCCATATTGACTATCCCTCTCTTTATCTTTCTTCACTCTGTCCCTTTCTTACTATGTCTATCTTGCTCACACATCTGTGTATGGAGGTAGTGTGTGT
>OLKM01000666.1:207368-216288 GCA_900291075.1 Melanogrammus aeglefinus
ACACACACACACACACACACACACACACACACACACACACACACACACACACACACACACACACACACATACACACACTGGCTGGCTGCTTCTCACACGTCTGCTGAGGCTTGGATATGAAGACTGCTGTGCTGGCATCTTGACTCTCACGTCAGGACTCCAGTGTAACTCACAGATGACTGAGTTTGGTTTGAGTTCATTGTTTCTCAAAGTGCGGCCCGCGGGCCAATGGCGGCCCGCAGAAACATTCCTGGCGGCCCGCAATGACATACAGATTTAAGTTAAAAAAATATATATATTATATTAACTTAAACAAAAATAAATAAATATAAAGAGAAAAGTCGACTCTCACTAGCTTTCAATTAAATCCTGTTACATTGTTAGTTGTAATCCGACTGTACATTACTTTGAAAGGATGAACCTCAGTCTCGTGATTTAGACCTCACTTGACCTCGCTCCAAGAGGTCCACGGTGTGCAATGTTTTTTTTCACCACTGGGATGCTGATAGCGTTTCCCTCCTGATTTATTTTTCTTTGGCGGCCCTCAGTCAAATTTTGGGTTCCTAAATTGGCCCTCAGCTGTCCAAACTGGGAGAACCCATTCTAAGCGGTTCATGTGTGTGAGCACCATGGCTTCTCTAGTGCCGGTTGGTGTGGACCCGTGCATTTGTTTGATTTGTGGAAGGGAGACGGATGAATCGACAAGCGGAGAGTGGGCTTGTTTCCAGTTATTGATTTAATAAATGTTGTATACATTACCTTACATAACATTTATTTGGTATTATTTAGTATCTTAAAGTAAGCACAAACAATGAAAATTTAACCCAAAAAGTGAAAGAATCATCTGAGCACATAGAACAATGATAAAATAAGCAAAACTTAAGTGCTACAATATAGTAACAAATAAAATCCCTTTTTTTTCTTTTATATATTTAATGTTTTCATTCACCAAGATGCGGTGTGAACACAAGTTTTCAACCGATGGTGGAAGATGGGTTTCTATAATAATACAATAGGTTTAAAACAGACAATCTTCACCTGTCCTTGTGTTCAATGCTAGGTTACTACTGCAACAATGGAAGTGATTGAAACTTATACACACACACACACACACACACACACACACACACACACACACACACACACACACACACACACACACACACACACACACACACACACACACACACACACACACACACACACACATATCTATATGCAAAAAATCTTGATTTGATTCCAAGCCAAGGCCCCTGAAGCTTTTGTCATTATATTACTCAGCCTCAATAGAGGTGTTCGTGTGGACATAATATCCCACAATCACACGCACACATGCACAGGCACGTATGCGCACACACCACACACACACACACACACACACACACCACACACACACAACACACACACACACACACACACACACACACCACACACACACACACACAGACAGACACACCACCACGCACACACACACAACCACCCACCCCCACACACACACACACACACACACACACACACACACACACACACACACACACACACACACACACACACACACACACACACACACACACACACACACACACACACACACACACACACACACACACACACACACACGCAGTCCATCTGCACATTTCTCATTAAATGTTCAGTAAGGTGGTAGATGGCGAACATGACTTGTGACAATGGGTGAATAGGGGCTGCAGTTTCCTGCCTTCCCTCTAAAAGGATTAGGGTCACAAGAGCAAGAAAGGAAAGGAGAAAGAGTTAGAGTTGAATGAGAGAGAATGAACAAGTGAAAAAGGGAAAGTTACTTTTCAACACACAGATTAGTGCATCTCTCTCTCTCTCTCTCTCTCTCTCTCTCTCTCTCTCTCTCTCTCTCTCTCTCTCTCTCTCTCTCTCTCTCTCTCTCTCTCTCTCTCTCTCTCTCTCTCTCTCTCCTTTTGTCTAGTCTAGAGCGTTCCTTAGTTACCATGGTGTCATCTTTTTTGTGGTTTCATTATTTCATGTCGTCGCTCCCGAGCCAGCAGGGAGATCAGGGAGAGGTCAGAGCGTTAATAATTAATCTCATATTATGACTACGTTGACAGTGAGGTCTTGTTTTAAAGTGCTGCCATAGGGTTACGCTGAAGGTGGAACAATGAGGTAGTACACATCTCAGACTTATAGACAGCTTGCTATCTACTAATAGAAAGCTCAATAACATCCCAGAGGATCTTATTCTTAAAGGTCTTGCAAGAAAAGACGACAGAGGAAAAGTTAACTTTCCCTCAACGCTAAAGTCCTGGCTGGGATGGTCGCGTGATAAAGAGCATTTCCCCCATCTCACATCCTGCGCTTTGTTAAAGTCTTGAATCCAGAATTGACGCAAATTGACTGTCTCCTTGCTTTTTTTTTTTTTAAACAAGGGCAAAAGAAATAGGCAGCCATCAACAATAAAATTTTATTTTTCTTAAATAACTAATAATACTCTACCACTCATATGCCCATCTCCTCAACGATTTTATGTGTGTTGTTACGTCCGCTCGGTCGTCATTGCAACCCTTGCTGAAAGGTATTCAATAAAGCAAGCGATGGGTTCCTTCTACACAGGTTAATCAAACCCGTGCCTCCGTCCCATGACTAGTGTACTGATGCACGTACTGAGAATTTATTAAACAGATCATCCCCACTCCTCCCTCAGCCAAGCGTCTCACTAAATCACAGCCGTTAATCAATACCTTCTCCCGGATGGGATGCTGTGAGATTCCCCCTTGAACACAGGGATCCCGCTCCCGTGCGGTGGTGGATGCCCTGCAGGCTCATCGATGCTGTCACCTCACGCACGGTCCCAAGGTCCGGCCAGGATTATTTATACTGCCCATTATCACTGGGCGGCAGCAGGTGAAATACGGTGATCACTGTCTGCGTGATCACCCTCCTTCCCTGAAGAACGCCTTGCAGTCAGTGTGTCCTTCCTGCTTCTTTTTCTTCATTCATGCCGCCACTTCTGGGAGGGGGGGGGGAGAGAGAGAGGGAGGGGGAGAGAGAGAGAGAGAGAGAGAGAGAGAGAGAGAGAGAGAGAGAGAGAGAGAGAGAGAGAGAGAGAGAGAGAGAGAGAGAGAGAGAGAGAGAGAGAGAGAGAGACAGAGAGAGAGAGAGAGAGAGAGACAGAGAGACAGAGAGAGAAAGAGACAGAGACAGAGAGAGAGAGTCTCCACTCACCATGATCTCCATAGCAGTCCACCGGGAGGTGCCCCAGTACATGGCCATGCCCTGGTTGATCACATAGGTCATGGCTCGCACAATCTCTGCAGAGACACATGAAGTACACATGAGGTTCATCAGTCCGCTAGAGAGAGAGTGACAGATAGAAAGGGGGGTGGGGGGGGGGGGGGGGAGAATTGCAGGCATGCAGTAGGCTACAGCAGACTTAAGAGAGATGAGTAATATAATAAATGAAGGAAGGATGGAGGCTTTTCTTTGCTGCTATGGTTGGTTCGTATCAAACCTTTATGTGTTCACGGTTTTCATCAGACAAACATATACAGACACAAGACAATATTTGTAAGTAGTTACATGCTGTGTGTGTGTGTGTGTGTCAGTTAGTGCATTTAAATGACATTGAAGACGAATTATTGGCTAAATCTGACTATGATTGGATTATTAAGGTGCAGGTATACACCTTAGTCGGACTAAAGTCGAATCGAATCGTGTTACTCATAGGCTAATTATGACCCCTAGAATATTCGATTGTTAGTCTAATTAAGCGGGCATGTATACGGTCAATCGGATTGGAATCGGATAATGCATTCTGCGCATGCTTGAGATTTTTTCCCGGGGGCCGAGAGCCGGAAGTATAAGGAGACGATAGTCGTGTTGTTGTCGCCGTTGGAAAACGGCGATTTATTTAAAAGGTGGCGAAGAAGATTGAGGAAGCCAGTGTCGTGCCAATGTAGTTACCCCCTATCAGAAGTGTATCATCATCAACACGCATTCAGTACACACTACGCTTCTGTTACGAGAGTAGCGTATGTGTGTGCGCGAGAATGGCAGTGTGTGTGTGTGAGTGACTTCAGCGAGTGAGTGGATGAGCGAGGAGAGCGAGCGGTTGCGCATGTCAGTTTAGTGAATGAACCAGTCTCGGTTGTGTCGCTGCAAACGTGTACTTTTAAGTCAGTGGAACTACGAATGAAGCACCCAGCCTGTCAATAATCGGTGGCCACTTCATTCCGACCTATAAGCAGATCCACTGCCGGTCAAAGTGAAGGGTGTTACCCCCGAGAGAACATCTGTGCTGTGCGTCGGGTCTCCGACTCTCCGACTGGTACTTCATCAATAAGTAAACTCGTAGTGGAGGTTATCTCGGCCAAGGAGGAGAAGGAATTGGGGGACAGGAACTTCTGTATACGACTGAGAGGTCGGAACATGGACCCGAAGTCGACTGACAGCTGTCTACTGAAAACATCTTTCTCGAATGCTGCGGCCGCCTGAGTTTGTTGTTGCTAGTGACGTAAAGAGGTCAACCAGTGGCCCCCTATTACCACTGTTGAAATCGGCACAGCGCCACCTATCGTTATGAAATGCTTCGGCCAATGAATCAATTTTCTCACCGCCCTGTATCCTCAGACAATTGCAGTTGTCCGATTGAGGAGCATAGTCAAACTGTTCTGGATGAAGCCGACAGGTCTCCCCTCTTACTCCTCTGACGTAAGAGTGTGAGTGTTGGCCCTCACCATCCTTAACACATGGCCCCGCACTCTAACTTAAGAGGTGTGAGAGGGAGAACTTGAGAGAGGTAAATGAATAAAGAGATACTAGCGGAAAAGGGCAAAACCAGAAGAAGGAATCAGAACTTGACGTTGAAACACTTTTCGGCATCTTTATTTCTATACACCTTCTATAGGAGCTGTTCGCTCGGTACACTTGGTGTGTGTGTAGCTCCTGAGGGTTCATGGGCCTCGGAAGCTGAGTGTGTAGTTAGGGAGAAGCCGAACAAGAAATATTATAAACGTTAAAAAAAGGAGATAAATTCGCTACTGAAAACAAAAGGGAGTTACTCTGTGCCGGGTCCGGCGCCAATCAGCCCGGCTAGCGCTGGCAGAGCATGACCCCTCCCAGAAAATTACCTTGGCTTGTTTCCATGGTGACGTGCCAAGCAATCATGTCCTTGGTTTTGTAGGGCCATCAATCAATATTTAAGAGGTTAAGTGCACACAGGCATAAACCCACAAACACATGAGTATATGTGTTTGTGGGTTTATGCCTGTGTGCACTTAACCTCTTTAATATTGAGTTGGCAAAAGTAACAGAATCACTTAATGTTAGTTTTTAAGCCTTTTTGAAAAGTACAGAAGGAAGATAAAACATTCACCTTCCTTGAGGAAATAAAAGATGATTTGAGAGTTCTCAAACACTTATTTGTTTCAGAGGGAGTGTTACTTCCAGATGGATGATCATTTTGCTCACTGGTCCGTTAAAATTGTTATGAAAATTCACTAACAAAACACAGGGATCATGTGTGTCTGTGAATCTTTGTGTGATTTGTTGCCGGGAGGCCTTTTGGGGGAAGGATTGACTATAGTGTCTGAATTATTTCGATGTCACAAATGGCGCTACCTAATTAACTCCATTAGGTAGAGAAAATAAAAAAAAGTGAAAGCGGTGAAGAACATGATACAATTTCATAATAGAATAATGCAGAGTGAAGTCTATGAATGCTAAATCACTATGGCCTATCAAGCTAAACTGTGGTCAGAATAATAAGTAGTGCTCACTTTGGCAGTCTGGCACCCTCTCAGCCATCACTTTGCCTTTGGGTGGCCTGAAAAGAGCCGTATACATAATTAAGTATCGTTACTGTCCCTTGACATCCAATCCCTGTTCCTTTTTTCATTGGACAACATTTGATACTTGTCCCCATGTGTGTAATGAACCCATTAAAAAAATGCATAGTAGCCAGGTGGCCTATGCCAGTTATCCTCCATAAGGGATAACTGGCATAGGCAACTGTCAATTCTGGATTCGAGGGTCGAACAGGATGCAGACTTCACGACACGTCGGCTTCATCCAATATGGTTATGAGTTTTTTTCTCTCCAAGGGACACTGAAGAACCTGTTGGTGGAACTTTGTCTGATGCTCCTTTGGGCTTTTGAGTTAGAGTCTCACTTGCGCACTGCAGAAAATAACGTTGAACACAAGAGACTTCTACTGGATTCATCCGGAACACCAGTGAGCTGGTCTTCTGGAGACAGAGGTGGGTGGGGGTGCGGAGAAGGGGGTAAGGGGTGCCAATGACTTCAAACTGATCACCAGATGTCATCTCAAAAAGAAGATTTGCCCTTATTTTTAGTTAGCTTTTCTTTGAGCCAGCCTTTCCGCTAAGGCCTGGAGGTGCAGCAATGTCGGAGATGTTGTCTAGTGACAATCTTCTCTGCGGGAACTTTCTCGGCATGCGTCGACTCATTCCTAGCGCAGTTTTGATATTCCCCTTCATCTAATTTGTCCGGGCTACTTCCACCGCTGACGTGATCGGTCTGGCTCCTTTTCAGATTGGGCAGCCATGTCTGCCGGCAGTCTCCCACTCACATCTTTCTTCTTTTAATGAAACAAAGTGCCGGGGTGGCGGTTGGAAGCTCGTTCTGCCAGGGCGCAGCCCCGTCGTTGCTTATTTGGTGTTCTCTCAGCGTTCCGCCCAGACAGGCCACTGTTGCCTGGAGACATTAAGATAAGTGAGTGGTTGAAACCGAGCGACGGAGAGCAGAAAGCAAAAACTAACATTGAATGTGGTGCACAGATTGAGAGCACAGATGCTACCGTGGCGCGGTTCAGATGAGGCGGAAAGAGGCAGAGAGATGGGAAGAATATTACTTTGTGTGAACCAGCTCATATCCGCGAAAAAGATATCATAAGAAAAAATATGACTTTATGTATCCCGAAGAAAATTCTTGTGCCAACATAAAAATGAAAACAATAAAGTTATTAAATATGGAGGAGTAAATGCCAACACCACTGCCTAAAAGAATAATCAAAGTAGGGTAAATTATCATGAAAAGAAAATATACCATATTATGAAGTTCTTCTCTCTACATTAGGAGTTCTGGTTGCTTTGGGCGTTAGGCTAAAGCTACCCAAGCAAGACAGAGGTTAATGCACTTGAGATGAAACAAGAGAAGCTGTGTGGTTAATAGCCCATTTATAATGGAACCGATTAACGTTGTTAACTCCGAACGGAGGGCTACAGTGATCATTATAATATACATAATGATACACTTTTACGTGCGCAGCACTTAAGCTAATAAAGTTATCCACGGCATCTTATTCTCTTAATTTAACATTAGCATAAATTCCAGTAAGTTAACTGGGCCTCATAAGAGTGCTAGCGATAGCTGGCGCTTATGCCTTGACTGTGTCCAACATGTGACCGTTAGGTTAGCGCTAAGATGCTACGGTCAGCGGCTGCTGAGCTCTGGGTGATTGGTGGTCAAGCATCACCATGTTGGGATAATGGCATGTTCCCCCAGATCAACTGGAGACTCAACGCTCTTTAAAGAGTCTGTAGAGGTCTTTGAACTATAAACTGATCACTCCATCACGTTGATTGTTTTTGGGGGGCTTACTTTACTTGGTCTTAATTGTGTTGTACATGACATGTACACTGAATAAGGTCTGGTGTCCACAGAGAACAAGACAGGGATATAATTGTTGAGTAATGAAAACAAAATGGTGTACTGCCTGCAAGAAAAATAAGATTTTGGGGTTCAAAGCAAGATGCTTAAAATCTAAGAAAAAATATTACAATATATATTATAATATTATAATATAATATATATTATATTATAATAAATTGTAACTTGGGCTGTTTTGTGAGATGATATAGGGAGAGTTCATCTATTTATAGTTCATCTGTTTATTTCTTGAGATATATTTTGACTTTAAGATCAATGTAGGCAATCCAAAGCTAAGATAATGTTCCCACATTTGCCTTTTGGCGATGGAATGCATTTCTCCTCTCTGCTTCTCTATCTCTTTGTCTCTTTCTCATGATCTTTCTACATTTTAATCCATCAAATACATATTTAGTTGAGTGCTGCATTCAGCGCTGTACTATTGTTCTTCCTAAGTTTTATTCTTTCTTTCTTTCTTTCTTTCTTTCTTTCTTTCTTTCTTTCTTTCTTTCTTTCTTTCTTTCTTTCTTTCTTTCTTTCTTTCTTTCTTTCTTTCTTTCTTTCTTTCTTTCTTTCTTATTCTCTACAAACTTTGGGACCTATCTCCTTCCTCAATTTATCAAATTAGCTTGGAATCGCTCGCGTCTTTTCAGATCTTTCAAATATTTAATACTTTTTAAGATATTTTACTTTTAAAATATTTTTTTTTACAATGGGAGGACGGCCGAGACGTCCGCCCATTCTCTGACACTTACTACTTCAGACTTTTGTAACTTGGTAAATATTTTATCGTTAACCTTCGTTCAAAGGTTTCACAAATCAACACACTTCAATATGTTTCTTCAATAATCTGAATTTCGATTACCTTCATACTTTTTTCAAAATCGTGGTTTAAATTCCATATCGGCTTTGTTTTCAGTTGGCCTCATAGATTTACGGTGAGGTTGGGGCGCGATGACGTGCAGGCAGTGTTGTCAGGTTGGGATTTTTTGCCCGCTTAATTGGAATACTTTTTATGACGTTCAGGCAGCGTTGCCAGCTTGGGCGATTTTTCCCGCCCAATTGGACTACTTTTAATCACGTTAGGCTGGAAAAAATTAGCATTGACGTTCAGCACAGCGTTGGCAGCTTGGGCGGATTTTTTCTCCCGGCGCCAAGTGGCTCTAGCTTTTAATCACGTTAGCACCTGGAAAAAAACTTAGCATTTGGCGAGTTAGTAATCTACAATATCGTGCCGTCTAGAATTATCAAAAAAACTGGTGGGATT
>OLKM01000666.1:218798-228802 GCA_900291075.1 Melanogrammus aeglefinus
TTTAAACAGCTTTGATTTCTTTCCATGACATCAGAGCTGACTTGCTGTAAATGGCATCTGAAAAGGTTTGCAAACATGTTGACAGGAGCACACAGGCTTTTAACTGCAGAGGCTGGGGAGTTGTTGTTTCTTTAGATTGCTCTAGGCTTCCTCTTCAAAGAACCAAATGTATGTATGAGATGTAATTGCGATAAATAAAACATCCTAGTCCTACTGGGACTTGAATCTAAAGTCACTATGGAAATCAAGGCAAAGAGAGAGACTTAGCTACGTGTACATTCTCCTATTTGAGCCTGCGCCATTTTTCGTTTGTGGTTTTTGAGTTTGTGGCATTTGCGTTAAACTTATGCAGCAAATATCCGGAGGTAGCCTGCAGGGAAACACGGTTCCTATGGCGCCTCAGGGACAACTACCACAAATTGGCTCACCGTGTCCCTCTGTCAGCAGGAAAATATATAATTCACCAATTAGCACTGTTTGCAACATTAATAGGCGGTTCCGAAACTTTTCCCTCTAGTGAGCCGCTATGGGTGGGGCTTGGGAGGGGGGATCCGCCCAACTTCACAGTTTGGCGGCTCAGTTAGCTGCTCAGGTAGAACCTGCCTCAGGGTTGGCGCTGTCACGTTAAAATTGTACCGGGGGCGAAAATTGTACCGGCCTACGTCATCGTTTGTTTACATCCTGACAACCTGCCCGGCAACAGACGACGCGATGCAGAAAACATGTTTCCAAACGACGAATTTTTTTTATTGTTTCGATTAAACAATTAAATACAATACAAATATAAAGTAAAAACAATTGTTATCGCTATCTATCATAATACAGATAGCGATCCGCTATCTGTATTATGTTATTTCGTCGTTTGGAAACATGTTTTCTGCATCGCGTCGTCTGTTGCCGGGCAGGTTGTCAGGATGTAAACAAACGATGACGTAGGCCGGTACAATTTTCGCCCCCGGTACAATTTTAACGTGACAGCGCCATCTGAGTCGCAGCTTAGCCGATCCTAATTAAGCGACCCCGATTTGATACGGTTGAGGCGAGATATGACGTGAGTACAATATGACATGATTAGAACTCGACGCAGATACAACATATAAACAGCGCCATTTTTTTTTTTTTTAAACAAGCAGAACAGACGGAGACAAGCAGACGACAAATAAATAATCACGCAAGACAAAAAGTTTTGCAGAACTAATTACGTCCAATTTGAACTCCGTTGGGTAGCCGCTACAAAGGTTCCCGTATGGGAACGGACGCCGAGGGGAACTCAGTGAGTCGGTGTAGCCAAAACACTGAGCCACTTTCCAAGAAGTCCCTCAGTCGGAACGCGCCTAATGTTAGCGACATTTGAGAGGTGTTTGTGTTAGCGGTGTTTGTTTTAGAGGCCCTTGTGTTAGCGGAATATTTCCTTGTGGGGAATCGTCTCATTATCTCTGCATGCATCTGCATTGAAATACCCTAGCCCTTTGGCTTATTAAGGCGTTGGGAGACTTAAGCCTTCCAGTGTTTCAGTTTGCTCTTGAACTTCTCGATAACCCCCCCCCCCCCTTCTCATGTCCCCCCCCCCTTTCCCCTTGATCTGGCCCCCTGTTGCTCTGCTGGCTGTTGATACGAGTGTCTGTGTTGATGAAGAGGGGAGCAGCCTTTGTCGCTTCATATATTAACAATATTGAGGCAATGTGTTCCAGATGTTTTGATTTCACGGATCTGATATGTCAGAGATCTAATGTCAGTGATTTGACGTATCAGGGATATGATATGTCAGTGATTTGATACATCAGGGATATGATGTGCCAGTGATTTGATAGGATGTCGGTGATCTGATATATTGTTGGCTTTTTGATTGTGGAACGTTGACACAATAGATATCTAAAACCTGTCAGCGATGCCGAAACTGGGGTCGTAATGAAATATTGGTTACACTTACTGTAGTTCACTTTTTACACTGAGAGGCACATTATAAACAAACCTCACTTCATCACACTCTTCTCCTGACCTAATATTGTCTTTGCATTCATGGTAGCCACAGAGATGCACACACCTGGCCTAGGAGTTTCACAGGACTAAGACTTTGGGGAGATTTGGGATGAAATTCAGCACCCTAACCCCTGGAAAGGATTTGACACACAGCACTTCAGTGTACAGTATGTAAGAGGTGTTTATAACCATAATTTGGCACATAAGCGTGTGTATATGCATATATATCTATGTATATGTTTGTCCCTAAAATATACATACACAACATACATTAGTGCTGAAGTTGTGTTTTTTGTTTCTGTGTGGACACACACACACACGCACACACACACACACACACACACACACACACACACACACACACACACACACACACACACGCACGCGCACGCACGCGCACACACACGCACGCACGCACGCACGCACGCACGCACGCACGCACGCACGCACGCACGCACGCACACACACACACACACACACACACATACACACACAAACTCTTGGCGTGTAATAAATCCTTAGCAGGCGGTGTTGTCGCTACTTCAGCCATCATGAATTAGGGATCTGATTTTTCCCGGGGACGGCATGCCTTCCTTTGATCAAACATTCCTTTCGTTCTTTCTGTCTACTTGACTCTTTTTTCCATTTTATTTTATCCTTTTATTCAATCATAATTAAAATAAACAAAAAATTTCTTCCCTTTTGTCGGAAACTCCCTGGCCTGTCACTCTTTCATGTATGCCTTGAAATAAGATGAAAACCTTGCCAGGGAAGGTGAGAGACGTGCGTGGGAGTGTGGGTGAGTGCATTTGTGCATGTGTGTGTGGTAGGGTAGGGAGGGTGGCCGAGTGAGTCCCCTGCATGGCTTTGCATGGCCGGGCAGCCATATCTTTCCTGTAAATAATGCATAGAGAATTTTTGGGGCCGAGGCTGCTGTTTCCACGGCGCCCGTAGCCCCCCCCCCCCCCCCACTCCATACAGCTGAAGACACACTCCACCACATCGGGTCACATGCAGGTGGACCCTACGGGACCGCTCTTCCTCCGTCCTGGCGTCTGGATCCCCTTTCATCGTCACTCGCTCACCTTGACTTCTGATCTCTTTTATATCATGAGTGAATATGTAATGTGTGTGATGTTAAATTGATGACTCATGTGTTAGTACAAGGTCCTGGCTGAGCCTCATCGTCCCCAACTGTGTGTGTGTTTTGTTGCGCGTGAGTGTGCGTGTGTGTTTGTGTGCGTGCGAGTGTGTGTGTGTGCGTCTCTCTCTCTCCTCATTGATCTCTCTAGGCTCCATCAACAGTTTATACGGTGTGTGTGTGTGTGTGTGTGTGTGTTAAACAGCTACAATTTGCTGCTCGCTTCTTTATCGTTAAGCTACTCTTTTAAACCTCTACGTTTGATGAGTTGAATAATGTTTCTAGTCACCCAGCAGTGAGCAGTAAGTATCTTGTAATGATCGACGTTGATTTTAGGCTGCATTATTACCTGCAGACTCAGCAGGGCCAATAATACATACTATATAATACTATTATACATTACTACATAGTTAACTCCTGAATATATACACACACACACACACACACACACACACGCACGCACGCACGCGCGCACACACACACATACACACACACACACACACACACACACACACACACACACACACACACACACACACACACACACACACACACACACACACACACACACACACACACACACACACACACATATATATATATATATGAAGGAGTTAACTATCATTATGCTATGGTTCATGACTCCATAAATTATAATCCTTTAACTGGGCCAAAGGGATAATTTTGGGACTACTTTCACAGTGTGCAGCATAATAACAACGTGACACGGCCACATAATTATTAGCCACTGCCGACGCTTGTTATTTCTCGGAGCAGAGCGTCCTCGCTAATAGCATGTTATTCTGAACCCAACAGAGCGTTCGGCCCAGCCCACATTGTCCCATCAGCTGTGCTGCTTTTAGGTGTCCGTAATCAGTCTGGGACTGCTTTGGTACATTTAGTTTGATCTACTCAACTTAATGCGTTTGTGTGTGTTTGTGTGATTATTCAGCTACTTCTGTGTGTGTTGTGTGTGTGTGTGTGTGTGTGTGTGTGTGTGTGTGTGTGTGTGTGTGTGTGTGTGTGGTGTGTGTGTGTGTGTGTGTGTGTGTGTGTGTGTGTGTGTGTGTGTGTGTGTGGAGATATGCTGATGGTATGGAGCATGCATTATGGTTGATTGAATTGGTAATTGTCAGTTTATATCCAGTCACCTATATAGTTGATTGATTTATTGAGCGTATTAGACTCCATAAAACAAGAATCTGCTTGCTCAGACATTTTCATATAGAATTCCTATGCGTGTGTTTGTGTTAGTTTGTGTGTGTGTGTTTGTGTATTTGTATTTTTGTGTGTATGTGTGTTTGTGTGTGTGTGTACATTAGACTGGGGGTTCTTTTTAGTGTGGTATATGTTGAGCGCTAACACTACGTGGTAATGTTCACGGTGAATATGGTGATTTATGTGATATTTAAATGCATAATAGTCAATGTGTGTTGATGTGTGTGTGTGTGTGTGTGTGTGCGTGTGTGCGTGTGTGTGTGTGTGTTTGTGTTTGTGTATTTGTATTTTTGTGTGTACGTGTGTTTGTGTGTGTGTACATTAGACTGGGGGTTCTGTTTAGTGTGTTATATGTTGAGCGCTAACACTATGCGGTAATGTTTACGGGGAATATGGTGATTTATGTGATATTTAAATGCAGAATTGTTGATGTGTGTGTTTGTGTGTGTGTGTGTGTGTGTGTGTGTGTGTGTGTGTGTGTGTGTGTGTGTGTGTGTGTGTGTGTGTGTGTGTGTGTGTGTGTGTTGTGTGTGTGTGTGTGTGTGTGTGTGTGTGTGTGTGTGTGTGTTGTGGTGTGTGTGTTGTGTGTGCTGTGTGTGTGTGTGTGTGTGTGTGTGTGTGTGTGTGTGTGTGTGTGTGTGTGTGTGTGTGTGTGTGTGTGTGTGTGTGTGTGTGTGTGTCCTGGTATATGTCTATAGCTGATGTATATCGTCATGGATGTTTGATTATGCTATGATATGAGGTATGAACTGCTGAACTCCACTTATCCTCATATATAATCCTCATATATAGCCTACAGAACAACGTGCTAAAGACACCCATTTGGCAAAACCCCCTTCTGTAAATTTTGCATCATATCCTAAAATGCTGTGCACCCCCAGAATGTCATGCTGTTGACATTCACCCCTCCATAAATGTTTTACATAACGAGAGCACTGACATGTAACACTTGGTTTTACACACATTGTCCAGCACTCGGTCACTGGATCTCATGAATACTAAGATCCTGTCTTTGCACAAAGATGTTGGATTACATATTAAGATAGCATGATACCCTTATATGTTGCTGTGCTACTCGTGTGTTGGCCACAGTAAAGTATAAACAAGGTTGGGGAATGCTAGGGGCATTAGCATTTGAATCTGCCTCAGCAACTGGGTGTCATTTTGATTCACCCAGTCTGTTATTCTATAGAGCCAAAGGATCCAACGCGTCCGTGTTGTGCATTCAGGCAAGAAAATAATCAATTAGAACGGCAATGTTGGGATATAAATATTACCACGTGTTTGTAGAACACTAAGAAAACGGATACCAGTAGTATAGTGAGGTTATGAGTCAACATCCAACGCTGCAATTTGAAGAACACGCTGATGTGTGTGTTTAGATGCCACCAGTGCTGTCGTTTAACATCAGACGCCCACCATTTGAAGGACTGTGTTGTTGTCCAGCGGTCGTCCAGCGTCTGGGTCAGTGCTTGTATGACAACGTGTGGCAGAATCACCGCTGTGGCACAGGGCTAGCAGCATCACAAAGATAGTGGTTCATATGATTTACATTAATCAATTGAATCTTGATTCATAACAATACTTAAAAATGTTATATGTGCATATGTTAACACCAAATAACTAATAACATTTCTTCTGGTACTATGGAATCTATAATATAATAGTAAATGGTACTATCCTAAATGTTTTATTCATATTCTTGTCTCGGTTGTAAAGCTACATGTAACGTTAACAACACTTGACTGTAATGGTAGGGGAAGATATGCAGCGTGCAATGTCCGTCGTTTGAGTACTTTGATGGTACAAATATATTCTCATAATTTACATTATATCTATATATAAATATATTGGACATGCATGATAGGTTGCATATTTCTTAAGTGAGATCAAGTCGGAAAAATAATTAAATGAATGTGTAAATTTAATCACACCTCACATGTATTTGATAATGCTTTATTAAGAACTTACGTTTGTATAATCGTTTTTTATAACTATACTTATGAGGTTTTTGTATGTAGGTGCCACTTTCCTCTTCTGTTTCTAATGTAAGAGTACATTAGTATGCACTTGAATGTGATTTGTTCCCTTCCTTTATCGGCCCCTTTTACATTGATTGCACCCACGTTTAAAGTGTTTCTTGTCCCTTCTTATGATCCGGACCAATAACACGACTCCATGATTCCATGAAATGTCTTGACCTTGTACTGCAAACAATAAACGTCTAAACAGAATTACACAGATGAACAGAGTTTATAGGTCGTAGTCATAGCTACACCTGTTACCTATTTGTGTGGATGTCCTGATACGTCTGGGCTTTGATTCAGAGTATATTTCTCCACCAGACTTTGGCTTCTCTCTGTGTGTGTTCCCAGTGCATCTCTCTGCTGGCACACCATCAGCCCCCTCCCAGCAGTGTGGAGCAATCTCCTCCTCACATGATGAGCCTCACAGTCGCTGTCACTCATCAGCCAAAGACATACATACACGCCTGCATGCGCAGAACATATGTTGCTACCACACACACACATGCACACAATGTGCTGAGTGACAAGAGTTATATTGCTTTAAAAAAAAAAAAAACTGAAAAGTTTTAATGTACTTAATTATTTTTATGTTTTGACTCTGAGTCACCATGGTTATAAAAGTCTGTGGAAATTAAACTAATTTAGTGCTGCCGGTCTCAAGAGACAAGCGCATACAATATATACCCAATATTACTCATAAATGACACTACCAGATTGCCAGTTGATTCGACAAGATTGCGCCATCAAAAAGGTATTGAAACTGGGATTAAAAACACGCTTTACTCACTAAATACTAATCATCTGTTGTAATTGTGTGTTTAAAATGCTTAATATCACAATTGATTACACCTGTATTGGTTGACTCAATAGCACACAATCTAATAAACAATGGGCCCTGACTATATGACAGGAACTACGTGCAGCAGGAAGGAGGTGTCTGATGAATGCTTATTATCTCCTTGACCTTCATCTTCTCTTGTCCTCTTGTTCTGAAACATTAATATTCACTATAATAAATATATTATATTGGCTTGGTAATGCAGATTTTTTTTGTCTGCGTGACGCTCTTCGTTTTTACTTGTAGTGGATCAAGTTTCCACAAGGTAACCTTGGAAACGCAATGCCACTTGAGAACGAAGAGCTGCTGCTGCTGCCGGGGCGAAAGGGTGATTCAGTACGGGTGTCAGGATACGCTCGCCCACGGCAACGCTTGTGTGTGTGTGTGTGTGTGTGTGTGTGTGTGTGTGTGTGTGTTGTGTGTGTGTGTGTGTGTGTGTGTGTGTGTGTGTGTGTGTGTGTGTGTGTGTGTGTGTGTGTGTGTGTGTGTGTGTGTGTTGTGTGTGTGTGTGTGTGTGTGTGTGTGTGTGTGTGTGTGTGTGTGTGTGTGTGTGTGTGTATATGTATATGTGTGCGCGTGTCTCTCTGTGTTACCAGAAGCTTGTGTGTGCGCTGTCCTGTATATGTGTGCGCGTGTCTCTCTGTGTTACCAGAAGCTTGTGTGCGCCCTTATGGCGTGCTTCCCATCGAAGTGGCCATGTGCATAGAAAGTGTAACGGGCTGTGTGTTGGAGATGCTTGACATGCAGATCTTAGTGGCGTTCAGCACCGCCCACTCGCCACATCCCCGCCTGTGAAGTTGAACGCGTGAGAGAGTTGGTGTCTCAGTGAATGAGCAGCGCTTTTCCGCAAAACTAAGTACAGCACTGCATCAGGCATTAACATGGATGTTAACGGCTAACCTGGGATGCTCTCTGTAGTAAGGTGGTCTCTGTTCTACCATGGCAACAGATGCAGGTGTTGTTCTTGCAAAGACTCCCTCAATCTCATTCAAACTTACGCACACACACACATGCATCCTCATACGAAGAGTTAGTTGAATGAAAATTAATATTTTACATACACACTGAGTGTGTGCACGGCCTTGGACGCCCACCACACATTTCATCGTTCACATAGTGTCACACACACACACACACACACACACACACACACACACACACACACACACACACACACACACACACACACACACACACACACACACACACACACACACACACACACACACACACACACACACACACACACACACACACACACACACACAACACACACACACACACACACACACACACACACACACACACACACACAGTAACACAGACACAGACACACACACACACACACACACACACACACACACACACACACACACACACACACACACACACACACACACACACACACACACACACACACACACACACACACACACACACACCAGGCCACACATTCCTGCTCCAAACTCTTTACCGTTTATAATCGCTGAGCAGTGTTTTCCAATTTAAAAGACAGATTCCATTTAAAAAATATTGACTGAGAGTGCTCTGTCTGTTGGCACCGACCAGGGTGTGATGGAGCCTGGCTGGCTGCTTTTACACCACGAGACAGGTTATGGGTTCTGGCCGTGTTCTCCTCCTGCAGGACTCTAATGCGGTCTTGTATGAGCCTTCGCCTCTGCTGGCTTTGACGGACGTGGAATAGCCTTGCCTGGGACGGTCCCATTTCGGCTCAGAGATGTACCGCTGCCGTTTAAAACCCATTGAGGGGGTAAATGTCACATGTGTGCGACTGTGTAACACTATGCATGTTAAGTATGCATGCACGGAGAGAATTCACACAGCCACACCCTTTGAATAAATAGTTCAGTGTGAGGTCAGATTGTGTTATAGGCATGGCATCAAATCGGGGTTGCATAAGCATTTCGGCGAGTGCTTTGTGCAAGGTTTTAAGTTTGTTTGTATATTATAAACCAGCCTTTCACCAAACGCACACACTTTTTGATCTAGTTTGAATGAATGTTTTTTTTCTATTTCTAATTTGGATGATCATTAATCATCATCAACAACCTCAATCCCAGTTGAATAATCCTCCCTCCTTGATCGTGTTTTCCCCCCCGGCTAGGATCGCTACCCATTGCGTTTCCCTCTCCCTGCTCAGCATCCTTTTGTATTTGTTACTCACTCCGTCAGCCTTGAGTGATGTTACGAATGGCTCCTAATGGACATTTTTTTTGTTGTTTAGCAACCGAGAGACGCTTTTGTTTGCTTTCCACTTGATTTGGAATCCTTCGTATTTAAATGTAGGCCTATTCTTTGAGCAAGTCTGGCCTATTTGATTCTGAAAGCTGGAGGTGCTTCGAAGGTTGCTTAAATCAAAGCATATACCATTAGCAGATACTTCTTCATGTTAATGTTTCCTTGAACGCGTCTCTTCTGAGGTTATACCCCAGATTGTGTCTACAGCCGTAATATGAGTCCTTCATTTATCTGCTCGCCATGTGAAACACGACTTTACACAACTGAATCTAGCAGAATTTGATGCATTTATCTTGAAGAGCGCATGAGGCTGAAGCACACTTCAACGTTGCTTTACAGGTAACCTTTTTGCTACGTACGGTATGAAAAGAAGCAGAAGCATGAGGGTGGGATGTGTGTACAAAAAGTGATCTGAATCCATCTTTTGATGGATCAAACCCTTATTTTAATGCATGGAGCATGATGGACTGAGTGACAGAAAGAAAGGGGGAAAGCTTGGAGGAAAAAATACTAATTGATCCTATAAAACTTGATATGAAGA
>OLKM01000666.1:233892-247622 GCA_900291075.1 Melanogrammus aeglefinus
TCACACAAACATAAAAATACATAGATACATAAACACACCCCTACTACTACCACTACCAACCTAGATAGCCATATCTAGCATAATAGATAGCACTTATAAACAACCTAACACATCTAAATATCTCTCTCGATATCTCAGATACTCTGGGCGGCTCTCATACTCTGTCTTTCAGTGCCATGGCCCCCAAACTCTGGAATTCCCTTCCTCAATCCCTCCATGATTTTCCCTCCTTCCCTCTCTTTAAATCTTATCTCAAGACGTCTCTGTTTCAAGAACACTTCTCCTCTTCCACCACTGAATAGACCCCCTGTATATATTCGTTTTTGGATTTTTATTTCTGTTGTTGTACTTCTATTTTGGTGTCATGCTCTGTATGTGCTCTCATGAATCTGGAAAGCGAACTTGAGTCTGAGAAAGGCGCTTTACAAAATAAACATATTATCATTATTATACGCACACACAGACACACAAACACACACACACGCACGCACGCGCGCGCACACACACACAAACACACTCAAACACACACAGACACACACACACAGCATGCACGCGTGCACACACACACAAACACACACAAACACACACAAACACACACACACACACACACACACACACACACACACACACAAACACACACACACACACACACACGCACACATTCAGTTTTCTTCCACATTACATTAACTGGAGCCAGATTGACTTCCTTGAGACAGCAGTAAGTAGAGCAGATCCAGGTCTAGAGCCCTGGTAAACCGGCTGCGGCCCACCGGCTTGTTAACCACTCCCCAGCCTCCTGTCCTCACATCACGCCCGTTATCCGTCCATCAGTCACAGCCCCAGCGCAATCTCTCGGCCCAACTCGTGATTAATTGTTGGTGCTAGTGCTGTGTGTGCAGTGCAATGTGTGTGTGTGTGTGTGTGTGTGTGTGTGTGTGTGTGTGTGTGTGTGTGTGTGTGTGTGTGTGTGTGTGTGTGTGTGTGTGTGTGTGTGTGTGTGTGTGGGTGTGTGGGTGTGTGTTTGTGTGTGTGTTATGGCAGTGTTGCATGCAGCTAGGACCAGAGCTGGGTTTGATAGACCTGTGCCTGATGTGATTCATTCTCTCTCCTTTCAGGAACCTCGGCAAGTCGGGACTCAGAGTGTCTTGCTTAGGATTGGGTGAGTCATTATCATTATGCTGGACTGCATTTCCCATGGTACATTTCACCATAAATGATCAAGAGTCACAAACAAAACAAAATTACAACATGAAAAACCAATATTCCCTTGTGTTTATTTATTGATTTCAATCTATTTACTTAAAATCTTTGTAGTTCTTCACATACGTTTCACATACGTATGTATCGCTATTTTAAACCTGGTGATGCATCAAAAGCAATATTGTCTATAAGCTAGGATGGGACAGGAAACCAATCAGGAAAGTTTTTGATAGCTTTTGTTTTTAATCAGAGTGTGTGTGTTACTGTGTGTGTGTGTGTGTGTGTGTGGGTATGTGTGTGTGTGTGTGTGTGTGTGTGTGTGTGTGTGTGTGTGTGTGTGTGTGTGTGTGTGTGTGTGTGTGTGTGTGTGTGTGTGTGCGTTCTTGGGTGTGTGTGTGTGCGTGAGTGCATTCGTGCCTGTGTGTTGAGTAGAACAATTGACAATTGAACAATGGAGTCTTGATCCACAGTGTGTTGAGGCATCACCTTTGCGACAACACTGAGTTGTGCATAGGAAAAACAAACACAACACAAGATAAGAAAAATCAGTTAATAACCACAATAGGGTAGGGAGAGTTTAAGCGTCCAAAGGTAATGACATGAAGCGTGATGCAGTGTGTTTCTATGGCTACGGATATCGTTCATTCATAGTTTTACATCCTATGGCTGAAACACTGTGTCTGTGCAGTAGAGTCATATTTCCTAGCTTGGACCCCCATTGCTACTCAGAGACCGCTTACGCATGTAAGGACGTGCAGCCTCCCAGAGCTGAGCTACGTCAATCTTTTCTGCGGGGGCTTACTGTCAAGTCACTGCTGATTGGTCGAGCACGGAGCATGCCTCTTGCTTTGTTTGGTTCTCAGACAGACACAAAATAATTAATTGTAATGAACTGCTTTTCAGGGCTTGTGCTTATGCTTCAGTTCTGGGGATTTTGTTAGTCTTTATGTACCTGAAATTGCCCTTAATACTAGATAAACACACAGAGCCAGAATCACACACACACACACACACACACACACACACACACACACACACACACACACACACACACACACACACACACACACACACACACACACACACACACACACACACACACACACACACACACACACACACACAAACACAAACAGACACGCATCTTAAGGGGAATCTCCTCCTCAGGATGGTGACCATATAAATGCATTCCTACTGTCAGTAAGGCTTTAGTGAGGCTGTAAATGCTTCGTGAAGGGAGCTATATTGGCTACTGTTTCCAGGCTGCAGAATAGAGAACATAATCCATCTAACCCATCTGCACACAAAAGAGCCTTTAGCACACATATTATCTCACATAAATGACAAAAGGTTACCAGTTGACGGTAGGGCAATTGTCTCTGGCTATAAAGATTTACTCCCGTTACCACCACACTTATTGCCTGCATAATAACTTGTGTGTGTATGTGTGTGTGTGTGTGTGTGTGTGTGTGTGTGTGTGTGTGTGTGTGTGTGTGTGTGTGTGTGTGTGTGTGTGTGTGTGTGTGTGTGTGTGTGTGTGTGTTTGTGTGTGTGTGTGTGTGTGTGTGTTTGTATGTAATTGTATGTATGTGTATGTGTGTGTGTGTTTGTGTGTGTGTGTGTGTGTGTGTATGTGTGTGTGTGTGTGTGTGTGTGTGTGTGTGTGTGTGTGTGTGTGCGTGCGTGTGTGTGTGTGCGTGTGTATTCTAGTTTGTGTGTTTATGTGTCACTTGTTTAACCGATAACAGAAGAACAATGCGAGAGCAGAACTGATTAATCAGCATCCATAGTCTAATTGGAGACCTCAGCACTTCCCAAACAAGACCTCTGTGCCACCCTTCTGACCCCGCCTCCATCTCATCTCCAATGACAACGACGCAGCTGTCTGGCAGGTGCCTGGTTGTTTTTCTTCTTCCTCAATTTTTTTTTTGCTTTTGGCTCTTGCTGCAGCGATGCGGCATCGGGGGGGCTTTGTACCCGAGAGGCACTGAAGCCAGAACGGATAAAAACAGAGAGTAAAACCCTGCCAGAAACTATGACCGACGCACCACCTTCAGAGTAACAGTGCTCACAGTAAAAGACTGTTGCGAGGGAGTTCGGTAGCTGAGCCATGGTCCCCGTGAACGCTGCCTCCTTCCCTGACTCCTTTCTAAGCCTCTCATCAAGCCTCTCATCAACCGATCGTGGTCGTACGACCCACGATCGGTTTTTTGGACTGCTCTCGGGTTTTCAGTTCCCGTCGTAGATCTGAGAGGGCCGAACCTCACTGAAAGGTTGTGTTACCAGACGGGATTGATGGCATCGTTTTTGTTGAGGCGTTTTATTTGTCTGTAAAAGGGAAACAGAAGATAGGCATTGTAGGAGCCATATTAAATGTGCTTTATTTTTGTGTAATTTTACCCCGTGCCACTAGGGGACTGTGGGGTTCAGTTGACTTCGGGTCAGCAGAGTGAGGCATTTAACCTGATTGAACCTGATCACAGGTTGTTGTTGATGGGGTAGCAAACAGTTTTTCGACTGTGCCCGTGTGCCCGTGTCCCCGTGTGTTAATGCATTCTTAATGCATCTTAGTTTAGTGAGGAATTCGGGTTTACTGTTTTGTTACATGTATTTTGAGTTAGAATTATTGCGGCTGTGTATTATTGGAAGGAAAATAAACTGAACTCTCTTCGTTTTTGCGGTAATTGGAGCGCGCTGGGCGCACGTCGGAAACTATAAACGGAATCAACAACCAGTACTACTAAGTTTAGGGCTTAGTCAGTACATTTAGGTCGAAAAACTGCTTCGATTTGGAGAACGTTCACCAAGAGGACGCCGACTTGTTACATTGTGGATTAACGTCTTCTTTGGAAACCACGGATGTGAGGGAGGGCGGTGCACTATCGCCCACTATGGGCCAGCCGCCCCTGTGTTTGGAGTGGCCGATCGCTAACGGAGCTCGAGCTACCGGAGTGAGCTACGGTCACGGGTCAGCGACAGCATCATTCTCACCGGGACATCGTTCATCAAAAGCCGGGCCAGCGCTCGATTTGGGGTAATGTGGTGGAATCAGCGCTGATATGAATGGCCATGGTAAATTTGTGTGTGCACACATTCGCGTAAACCCAATGCATTGGTAGCAGACTCGCAACCGACTAAAAATAACGAGACGAGACGAGTTGTTTGCGCAACACAAACTATTTTGTGGACTAATAAAGCCAACTGACTTTGTCGTCATTATGGCTGAAGAGGGAACAGGCCAACTGGGCCTTGAGACTGAGCTTGCGGGTGCAGAGGTAAAATCTGTAACTGAAAAACGTGTGGGTAAATTAACACATAAAGCTTTGTTGGAAAAAATAAGCATTTTAGAAAAGGAAAGAAAGTCTAACTTTGGTAAACTGTAAAACTGTCTAAAGTAAAACAATCTATTCTTAAATTCATGGGTGATAAAGAACATGTGAATAAGGTTGGAAAATGAGGTTAAACCGTTTTTAATGAGTTGTGTAAACACAATACACAGCAGGTGCATGCATCTTTATTGGGTTTATTGCCTGCTGAGGGAAGCAAGCAAACATGAAAATATGGTACCAAGCTAAAATGTTGAATGTAAAGGGAGTTTCTTGTGGGTACAAATCAATGGTTGTCTGACACTGCTGCTGGCTTGTCCAGCTACTAAAGTGGGTGATGACATCATGATGATGAGGTTAATGATGATTTGCTGGGGTTCAAACTGAACAATGTGAAAAATGAAATTGGACAACAGAAGCACACACGCTTTTTGTTGACAACACTTTTAAGGAACATGAAAGGGATGATCCTCAAACTGCTGATGTCAATGCTGGAAATGGAAATGGAGCTGCTGTTGGAAAGGAGGAGGATCAGATTGGACCTCAAGACAGCATTTCAAATGTGCAGTCAAGGCACCATGGCTCAAACAGATCGTCAAGTAGCAGATCCTCCACTTCATCAGCCAGACGCTGGGCAGAGGCGGAACAGGCCGCACTCTTGGCCCGAGCTGCTGCTTTAAAGGCTAAACATGCTTTGGAGGAGCAGGAACTTCTCTTGAGGAGAAAAAGGGAGAAGTTTGAGCTGGACACTGAGATTAGCTGCCACTTCTGCTAAGCTAGCAGTGCTACAGATGGGAGAGAGAGCATCCATTCAAGGCAATCTGATGGAATGGCTTCCTACTTCAGAAAAGGGGCTAGACCTAAGCTAACCTCTCCTCAAATCCACAGGCCTCAATATATGTGGCTCCACCCGGCACAGCAGCATGAATCTTTACCACAACAATGCAATGCTTCACCATCGGTAATGCCAACTAGCAGGCGCCAAATTTGGGGGAAAAAAACAAGTTGCCGTGTTTCAGCATCTTTGTCCACGCATTTTGCATCACAATCACAGCCAACTGTCAATCATGGCTCTCAACTGCCTCACTTGCAATCAATGCCAACATTCAGTCAAAAGCTTTCAACCCCACTCTAGGCCAAACAAGTGCAGCAACCCCTGGCAAGACCAAAATCAGACAGCAGGTCTTTACAATCTGCTGCAAACAACAGAAATGACATAACGGCTCTTCCTGTTTCAAATGCACAAACATCACATCTGCTGGCCCCGCGCAGAGAAAATTCCAACTTATGATGGAGACCCTTTGCCAGTTCCAACACATTTATGAGGGCATTTGAGCACTGCGTGGAAAGCAAAGACTGGCTGTAAAGGAGACTGTTTGTACTATCTCGAACAATTCACTAGGGGGCAGCCTCGAAGATATTTGTACGCAGCTGCCCTTCACATGAACTGCAGACAAAGGATTTGCCGTGTCGCTAAAAGGTTACTAAAGGGAGCACTTTGGAAAATGAGTTAAAATAACAGCAGCCTACATGGAAAAGGACGGTCACAGGATGGCCAAGCATCAAAAGCTGAAGACACCAAAGCGCTCAAAGCTTATTGGGCCTTTTCCTTCCGTGAGTGTTCCAACGCTATGGAGAGATCTTCAATATTTTGGAGGAACTTAACATGCCAGCGAACATGAAGAGATTCTTAGTCAGAAGCTTCCGTATAAACTAAGAGACAAGTGGAGAGCAAAGGCATGTGACGTACTGGAGAAAACTGGTCAAAGGGCACAATTCTCAGACCTTGTCAAGTACATTGAGCACCAGGTCAGAATTATTTCAGATCCAGTCTTTGGTGATATACAGGACACTTCACCACTGCTCAAAGGAGCTACAAAAGTGAGCAAGATACAGGTGACGCCACAGCTGAGAAGAAACAGCTTTGCAACACAGGTGGTCATTGAGGATGGATATAAAGCAGACACTCACAGGAATGAGGATGGATGCAGCAGACCAGATGGTGACCAGAGGGTAGGGGTGCAACGGATCACAAAACTCACGGTTCGGATCGGGTCACGGTTTTTGAGTCACGGGTCGGATCATTTTCGGATCAACAACCACAATAACGATAACAAGACAAATGTGACTTTAAATAAAATCTTCAAATGTGTTAAAACACAAAAATAAAGTGAAAAATTAGGAAATAATCCTTGCTTTCTTTAAGCATAGTCAATATTTAAAAAAAACATGGATAGTAAAATAATCCCTAACCCGTGGATTTTACAATTCAGGGTGGTCTGCATTGCCTGGGGAGAGGTTAAGTCTACACTCTTCCAAGGCAATGCAGTACATCCTCCATCTTCTTTTTTTTTCATCAAATATGGGTAGCGAAATTACAGTTTCTGTCGTGTTTCATTTGTCATTTTGTAAAAACCATTGATTTCGGTTTGGAAGACTCATTTCTCAATTGCAAGGGAGGTTTGGTTGTAGTCTTTTTCGCTTCGGTTCTAGCCCATACTGTGTTGATACGGAGAACCGAAGCAAAAAGACTACAACACAAACATAAAACAATGTCCGGTTCCGGTTCCGGGTTTCCGTTTCAATGGGATTTACGTAACGCCAAATAAAACGCAACAGAAACTGTATATTCCGCTACGATACTTGATGAAGTTGTTTATCCCGTATATACGTACATATGTCTTATGTGTCCTTGAAACATGCGCTGATCACGTGAACGCACAACTTTTTTTTTTTATCAGCTGATCCGCGGATCACTTGCGTCCCGAACCGTGAGGGTTGATCCGTACGGATCACGGGAAACCCGTGATCCGTTGCACCACTACCAGAGGGTAAAGGCTCTCGGCAAAGTGACCACCTTCACTAAAACTACTTCTGTCTTCTGCCAGTATAGCCTCAATGCACGTCACAATTCCGGGTTTGGCTATACCGGCAAAACAACTTCCGGTGAGGTGGACGGCACTTGGCGACAAACGACAGACACAATACAACAAACATGGCTCTCTTCTATACTCGGTGTCTTCAAGACCTACCTCGTCTGAATATTAACGATGTGGACAGACTAGTGAAGAAGTCTTGCACCACTCCCTCCAGTAAACGGGAAAAGGGATTTAAGATGGTATATCGCCCCAGCTACATCGATAATTACGAGGGTAAGTCATTATGTTCAAATGTCTTACACCACTCTCTCCAGTAAACGGGAAAAGGGATTTAAGATGTATATCGCCAGCTACATCGATAATTACGAGGGTAAGTCATTATGTTCAAATGTAACATTAGGCTACATTGTAATAGCTTCTAGCTAGCGTTGATGTTAAATGAACGATTAGACGGCTAACGTTATCGTTCGGTTGACGTAACGGTTAACGTTTGTTGTTTTGATCGACTATGACTGACAAGACTTGTCAGCTAATATTAATTTTGAGTTTTGTTTTAGATTACTGTCAAGGTATTGGTGCAAAATGTAAACGTTAACCGTTATAGTATTGTTGTGGTTCATGTTCATCTTCTTCCTTCCTCACAGTGTCATTGAGAGACAAGGTGACAGGAGAGATCAGCGTGAGGGCAGTCTGTCATAAGATCAAATGAGGAAAAGTGAAAAGCCACACGACTTAAGAGTAGGGTCATTGTTAGGGCAATGGTTAGGTTTGACAAACTGATAGTTACCTGTAAGCTAAATTAAAAGCACACATATCATATCTGGCTATCTTAAATTAAGCCCCCTTTACCCCTCCCCTACATACACAGCTTGTTGCCTTATCTCAACATGCATACAGCACACTGCCCCATTAACACACCACTTCCATCACTCCCCTGTAATCATCCCTGGATGCTCCTTGTTGGGTTAGGGTAATCTAACGCTAAACAAATGCCCTGTATCATGTGTAATACATTTTCATATTTTTGTGTGAACTTCATAGAACAGCCTACAGTAATGTATTTCTTGTTAGCCTAATGCTTTTGCTGTCAATCAACATCTCATGTAAGCTTCTATTTCTCTATAGATGGTGTTAAAACACTCCAAACCAGTTGTTTTGGTGAGCAGCCTGTTGTTCCTGTGTGGCGGGCTGTGCCTTATGCAATCATTTGGTTGCACTCCTGTATCAGACTGCCCACTATTCACAGCTAAGCATTCCTGCTGTTCCCCCCGTGCACAGCTGCACAAACCGAGGACACTGGTAGGTCATTTAAAGTGTTCATCTTGTATTGCACACTGCCTCATGTATTACACACTGCCTACAACATAAATAATATTGCATCCATGTAACATTTTTGCCTTAAGTGATTCTTGGTGGTCCCATCAGTACAGCAAATAAATAAATACACAGTCACACACACACACACACAAAGACTACCCCACCCCCTATAAATACAGATGAGATACACACAGTAGACACATATTCATAGCTTGAATGTGTCTCTGCTGTCAGGGTGTGAGGCTAGGCCCAGTTGGAGAAATGGAGTCTCGAAAACCCAAAAATTCAACTGCAGACTGCGTAAGGTGAGATATCAGGGTGGTTTTTGCATGAAAGCCATTGTATGTTGTGGCAGACTTTTGGTGTAGTGATTTTTTACTTTAATACTTTTTTGTCTTACTGTTAATATTTTTCAGAAGTTTTCTCTACAAGGCGGTGGATGGGGAACTGCTAGATCTTGCCATGTTGAGAGTTTCAGAGGTGTACAAAGATTTCACTCCTTCACTTGCACCCTTGGTGACAACAATGGGCATGTCCGCTGATGTCCCATTAGTCCAGTCTGCATTTGGAGCTGTCCAGGCAGGGAGCTTACTGTCATTTCAGCAAAAACCTCCAGCAACAAGGGAAGTCTTCAACATCCCATCTGCTCCTGCTTATCCCTCCCTTCCCATCCACAGCCACAGGCTTCAACCGCCATCCTGTGGCCTCATGTTTCTGTCAGAGCAAGAAAGCCTGCACCTGAAGTCTCTGGATGTGTCATTCAACATGGCCCACAGGATAGAAGCTGGAACACAAATGCAGAGTTTGTGCCAGCAGTGGCATCCTCGCTTGAGAAGAATGCGTGTGACATCTACAACGTTTTCTATGAGGTATGGCCATGGTTCGCGTGGACATACATCTGCAGAATAATCTTGGCTGAGAGAATTCTCGGGGAACTGGGCAGACCAGGGATATGAGGAGAGGAATTGATATGGAGCCACGTGCTGTTAAAGAGTATTGCAGCGCTGAAAAATTGTCAACTATTCACCCTTGTGGGTTCATTGTGGCATTCCTGATGCTCCCATGGCTAGGAAGTTCTCCTGATGGAGTCATCTTTGATCCCTCTGGGAACCCACCATTTGGTCTCCTTGAGGTCAAATGCCCCAATATCCAGAGCTATGTATGAACTGTCCCTATCTAAAAATGTCAGGTGGTGCTTTGAAACTCAGGAGGCAGCACAAGTACGACTGGCAAGGTCAGATGCTACTGACAGGGCTAGAGTGGTGTGATTTTGTTGTTTATGCTCAGGAGGACATGTTTGTCGAGCGTATTTATAAAGACCTTGATGTAATGCACACCATTAGAGACGGAGCAGATCATTTTTTCTTTTACCACTACTTACAGAAGTGTTTACAGTAAATCAGTCCAATGCCTTTGTATAGTATCTATCAATCAGTTCATTAATCAGTTTCAATCGGTTCAGTGAGTTCAGATGTTATTGTTCATTTTTACAAATCTATTTTTTTTATTAGATTAGATTCAACTTTATTGTCATTGCACAGAGTACAAGTACTGAGACAACGAAATGCAGTTTAGTATCTAACCAGAAGTGCAAAGAAGCAGAATATCTGAACCTATCAAGAAGACTATACAGTATAAGAACTGTTCTGTTTACATTTGCCGTCTATACAATATCTAAGCTGATGTACTGTTCATGTTCGCAAGTCTATACCAAATGGAAATTGTTACTTAGTATAAAGTACACATGCTGCTGCTGCTGTTGTTTTACTGTTACACTGTATACAGCTCAAGTTACTGTTGATGGGCTCTTAAAATAACTTTATGTATGTAATTATATTTGTTTATTAACTGTGATGGAATGTTGTATGTTATATTATAATAAATTGTGAATGCATAACTTATGAACTTCTCAATATTCAAAAAAAAAAGAAATGCCACTTGAAGTACTCTGAAACTGAAGTTTTAATTCTATTCTTCAGCCAAAGACAAGGCTCTGTTGCAATTGCAGGATTAGCTATGGCTGGTCCAACCAAGAAAAGGAGGTCAAAGGTTGGATTTTTTATTTTTTTTTTTTAACAATGGAACCAACTGGGTCAAGAAGAATGTTAGTAAAAAGGCAAGCAAAAAACATCAGGCCATCATAGTAAGTACAATTACACAGACTGCAGAATATATACAATATTTTGACAAGTGGTGTCCATTCCAATAGTTAACAAGAAATAATGACATGTGCAAGTCAGAGACATCCAGGTGAGACCAAAATCAACAAGAAAACCTATTAGGCATTCATAGTAAGAAAAGTAGAAACTTTGCAGACTATTTACAAAACACTATATTTAAATATTTAGGACCACTTGGTTTCAACATTTCAATATACGCCAAATAAGCCTAAGGATTTTATAGCTAGACAGACAAGAATGACACTGTAGACTTACTGGGCCCATGCCTTGACAAGTGGTCCATTCTGATAGTTAATTAGAAGACATGACACTGCAAACAGCTGATTAATGCTACCAGAAATGGACAAGGGGATGACTGTATCGAACAACTTGTGTTCCTTCACCCGCCGGATCAAGCGTTCAACATGCACCCTGAGTCTGGCCACAGACTGAGTGTGTTCTCACTTCACCACCAGACATTTGTGTGCCCTTGGTCAAAAAAGCAGGCCTGTGGATTTTGCATGGTACCAGGTCATCAATTAAGAAGCCCTTGTCCACCATTACTGCCATGTCAGGGGTAAGCACGTCGATGATGTCCCTGACTGCGCTTGAACAGCTCCGGTCACTGATTGACCCAAGCGTACAGTTCTGACACAAAAGGTTACTACGCCATGAGGTGCCCATTCTCTTATCAAAGCCTTGAAGGTGCAGTGGGATTTGTAATTTGAAAAGACCTCACTCCTGTAATAGCAGAGACGAAGGCGTTTGGCAACGGAGTTCCGTACAATCGAGGATAAACCTGGGTGTCTCGAAACTCTCAAATTCCTCTGGCAAGTAGGCTCGTACTTGCTTATTTTCGGCAACCAAATTCGCACAGAACCCAAGACCTGATAGAGGAAGTTTGCCCAAGTTGTTATGATGCGGCTCACTGTGGTCTGATGGACTTGAAAGCGATGAGCCAGGTCTTTCTGCTTGAGGCCCAAAGCAAGGTGGATCATGAAGAGGAAGAATTCATCGATGGCAGGAAGTGCATGCCGGGTCTTCACCAGATGGACAAGTCCCCTGGTGCTTTGGAGCCTGGTTGAACGCGAATCATTCTGAGTGTTGAAGGTTCAAATCTGTTCGCCGAGAAAAGCCATCAGATGTTTGTAGGTTGCAAATCTACAAAAAAATAAATTCTATTACATTTATGGCATGATGCATTGTAGCCTATGGTAATTGTGTACTATTGTCTTAAACTAATCCAAAACTGAACACTGTAGGCTTAGCAGGTTTTATGACATAAATAGGCTAGCTATTTTTACATCGTTCCTGGGTTAAATGTTGCAAGGGCACGGGCCAACCCAACCATCACTGAAATATTTGTGGACACTTTTATTTTACGTTTGTATCCATAGAATATGTAATGTATGACACATATGTGTAGAACCTATTTAGTCTTGCTGATCTGTCATAAAACCACATAGGGTAGGCAAATGTAACCTCTGCCTCACTGAGCCTGGAAAGTGGACTTCCAATCCAGTGAAGTGATAAATACATAATAGGCGACCAATGCCCGAGCTAAAATTATTGCATCAAAAGACGGGGCAGATGATAACTCGAACTACTCAACGACATAGACACTGTATCTATCCGTTAACACCGTTATTTGTAACCTATTTTGGCTTCAAAACGGCGAATTTTTCGCCGAAAGTGACAAGTTTGCAGCCCTGGCCCATCATAATAATCACGAAAAAAGGTTCAGGGCTTACCTTGTGTAGAAGCGAATATCCTCACAGATTCGCAGAGATCTTTGGAGGCAAAGCGACTATTGATTTGCTGCTCGCAAGCTGTTCCCCGGCACTTCCTTCTATCTCTCTCTTCAACTCTTCCATTTTGACCAGTGACAAGTCGAGAGCTGCAGGGCTCCGGAGCTGAGCAGTAATCATTGCACGAATATCTTATTCGCGCTTTCCATGTCTGATTCTTGATTCTGGTATCGTGGTCGGTCTCGTGTTCCAAACACCTTATCCTCGGTGGCTGCATTTCACGATTCCACTCAAAAAATGTGTAGGGATAGCGATCTTTTTTCAGACGCTCTAATTGTTTCTTCCACAAAAATGGTCTGATTTGAAAATGGACACTGGCAAACCTTTGTATGTTTCGTTTATTTGAAAGTTCCTTCTTCTTATGTTAACTAACCATATTTTTTGATCTCTTCTCAACGGAAAGGAATGAAAGCTATACAGGAGTTGTATCGGTGAAGATACCAAACACAACGGACTACTACAGTGCGTCCGACGCTACTTTCATCTGCTTCTTGACGATGAAAAACAGTCGAATCCATTCATATAAACGTATAATATAATAAAATAATATAATAAAACAATAATAAAAATACGTATAATAAAACGTATATATATAGAAATGTTGACGTTTCTTAGTTATGTTGTATAGGGCATAACTCCTCCACAGCTGATTGTGTTTCTTAAACCGGAAGCGGCTCTGCCGGTATAAAGCATAAGCGGAAATAGATAACGATTCCCGTTGCTTAGAGCGTATTGTGCTGCTGGTGGTCATGTTTTAGATCAATGTTTTAAACTGGGAAGAAAACCACACAGGAGTTGTTACTGGACGATATAAAGGAGAAAGGTCAGATGTGTGGATCTGTGTGTGCAACAGTAGGTTGAGGCACGAAGAGCGACAGGCGCATCACTGTGCACGTGTCACCTTGTACGACACCCCAGTGGTATATTGCACATTGAAGAGTAAGAAGGGTTTTTTCAATAGGATTAGAATACATGAGCGGGCTCAAAAACATCTGGAGAGCCGCACACATGCCCTCCGCTTGTGGTCTTACAGGGGCTGGC
>OLKM01000667.1:8092-20592 GCA_900291075.1 Melanogrammus aeglefinus
TTTTATTTTATAAAAAACAACAGTGTTACCCCTTATGTTTCATTTGATAAAAAACGACAGTGTTACCCCTTATGTTTCATTTGATAAAAAACGACAGTGTTACCCATTACTGTGTGTTCAGACAAATGAAAGACAAGGACCAGCTCACAACATAATAATCTATAACCAACGATAGTTGAATTAAACTTAATGACCTAGCAAATTAAACATAATTGATGAGTTACATTTTGTTTCAGACTGTGGAGACTGATCTTTGAAGATGATTATTTTAACGGTTTGTCTTTGTCTGCAATGCAAAAATGGTTACATACCACATTAGTCAATTTTAGTAATTAGTGATCCACGTCAAAGGTTAATAAAAATACACAACACTTTCATTTGATGCCATAACAGGAATTTTTAATAGCAAAAACACTGAAGGCTTACATTTAAAAATGAACAGCAATTGCAGTAATCTGAAACTCATTCAGTCTTTAAAACAACCAAGATTCCTTTGCACACCAAGATATTAAATCCCTCACTGAAGGTGTCAGAGACCAAACAAACTGAGAAGACCAAGTTACACAAAAATCCCATCGTTGAGTATTACAAAATGTTTAACTTAACTAAAATACTGCCACTCTCTCTGTGACCAACTGGAATCTCAATATGAAGTAACCACAAAGTCGTCGTCCCCGTCGCCTAGCAATCAAACATTCCTGGTATGAGGGATGAGAAACATCACATAGAGTTATACGATAGCACTCGTGATCCGACGTGAACTAACTAAAAGTGGATGGTTTTTAGTAACTGGAGTCACTGGGCCGTGGGTGATTCTTTGTTATAAGACACTGCTGGAATGTTTCACGCTAAAACACACTAGCCGCGCCTGATGAGTTCTGTCATGATCCTCTTCTGACCAGGAAGGAGAAAGAAAACACGTAACGCGAGGCGTTGGGGCGGGGCCGAAGGGAGAGGTGGTCGATCGACCCCCGTTCTGGATCAACACACGTTATGACAACACGAGCACCATGGCGTTATATTTGGCACTGCCTTGGATGGAACCACGGGGTCCACCTGGTGTCAGATTATATGCCACCTAACGTTTCAGTCTAGCTCATTTTCTAAATGGTAAATGAGCGCACACCATACCAACCAACCACCCACCCAGCGCCACACACACACACACACACACACACACACACACACACACACACACACACACACACACACACACACACACACACACACACACACACACACACACACACACACACACACACACACACACACACACACACACACAGATCTCCAAAGAGGTAGCATCTTTTTTTTTTTAATCTATTCCTTACTTGTGCTTGCTTGAAATGGCAGGGAAACTAAAGCTACGTAACTAGGATATAAACTTTTCTTTTTCAATTATATAGATATACATATCACAAACTGTGCAAAAAATATTTTTGTCATTTTTTTTCCTAATATATAGATTCACGGAGAAGCTGTATTTACAATCAAAGAGCGGCTTTTGGCCAATTTCTTGCTGAACTGTTGTTTCTCTGCATCTAAAAACTAATCAACTGAGGCCTTAAGGGGTTTCTTCTGAACAGGGGGGGGGGGGGGTGAGGAATGACACGCGACCCTGGGTCGGGACGAGGGACAGAGCTAGCACATGGCTTCAGTCTACTGAGGGAAAACAAACTGCACACGTCCCCAATAAGTCAAAGTAACATCCTTCCAAAGAACGAGACATGTAAAAACGTGGGATTCAGATCTACGCTTTCCTTTACATGATAAGCCCGGGGGTTAACACTTTGTCTGAGTCAGAAGGCGTGTTCTGACGGGGGCTGTGAGACACCAGTACCATCCGTGTACTCTCACACGAACAAAAGAAGAGAGCTCTGCGCGTGGGTTCGACAGCCATGAAGCGTATATTGGTAGTACAGCAACCTGGCATGTCCAAGTGAGACCCCGGCCTGTGTTTGGGGTCCCCCCGCTCCGATACAGTTCAATACTAAGCTCAATACGGTTCAATATCAAAGCTATGAGAGGAACGCTGGGACCCTTCAAACAATACAAAACCGGGGGGGGGGGGGGGGGCATGATTATACTGACGGGACCCTCAGGGCGGGGTCAAGTCTCTGAATGCAAGGAGACCGTACCCCTCAAAAGAACAAGGGCCTGAACCCCCTCAGAGCAGAGGAAGGGGGCTCGGGGGGCCGGGGGGCTGTCTGTCTCCCCCCTGACAGAGGGGAGGGAGGGAGGGGGGTGGGACAGACAGGAGGGAGGGGGTTAGACAGACAGACAGGAGAGGGGAGGGAGTGGGACAGACAGGAGGGGGGGTGGGTAGACAGACGGACAGGAGGGGGGGGTCAGACAGACAGACAGGAGGGGGGTGAGACAGACAGACAGACAGGAGGGGGGTGAGACAGACAGACAGGAGGGGTGGAGGGGGTCAGACAGACATACAGGAGGGGGGGGTGAGACAGACAGACAGGAGGGGTGGGGGGGTCAGACAGACAGACAGGAGGGGGCCAGTGGCAGGTCACACGGTGAGGGAGATGAAGCTGTTGTATCTCTGGATGTTCCTCTTCAGGATCTCCGAGCAGGGTCCCAGGACCCTCTCGAAGCGGGGGCGGTCCAGCTTCACGCACTTGAGGGGCCCGCGGGCCACCACCGTGGCAGCCCGGGGCCGGTTCAGCAGCAGGGCGATCTCGCCTGGGGGAGACGGGGGAGGGAGAGAGGGACGGGTGTGAGGCAGGAGGCAGGAGGCAGGAGGCAGGAGGCAGGAGGCAGGAGGCAGGAGGCAGGAGGCAGGCCTCTGTCTGTCCGTCCGTCTGTCCGTCGGGTGGGCCGGAGGCTAACACTCACCAAAGTAGTCGGAGGGCCCGAGGCGGCCCACCTCCACGAACTCCTCGCTCTCCGACCTCCTCTGGAGCACGGCGGCCGAGCCCTGAAACACGACGGCACAATAATGAGGGTGAGAGGGAGCAGTGCATGCTGGGAAACAGGACACACGCACACGGGGGTGAGAGGGAGCAGTGCATGCTGGGAAACAGGACACACACACACGGGGGTGAGAGGGAGCAGTGCATCCTGGGAAACGTAGGACACACGCACACGGGGGTGAGAGGGAGCAGTGCATCCTGGGAAACGTAGGACACACGCACACGAGGGTGAGAGGGGGCAGTGCATCCTGGGAAACGTAGGACACACGCACACGAGGGTGAGAGGGGGCAGTGCATCCTGGGAAACTTAGGACACACGCACACGGGGGTGAGAGGGAGCAGTGCATCCTGGGAAACTTAGGACACACGCACACGGGGGTGAGAGGGGGCAGTGCATCCTGGGAAACGTAGGACACTTGACCCCTGATCTGATGACACGGAGCCTGGAGGCCTCTGGAGGGGCCCTTGAACAACCCTTCTAGTGGTGAACACCGTGGGGGTGAACACCGTGGCGGGGGTGCCGTAGCCGGCTGCGGGGTACCTCCAGGATGATGAAGAACTCGTCCCCTGGCTCCCCCTGCACCACGATCTTCTGGCCGTCCTCAAACTGCACCGTCTCCAGCGAGTCGGCCACCGTGAGACGCTCCCACTTCTCCAGGGACTCTGAGGGGGACACGGGGAGGTAGAGGGTTGGCATCGCGGACCCTCAAAGTGTGACACCACGGCGAGAGGCAAGCACATCTCGCATAAATCGAACATTGATAGACAATGACAGTACTTGGGATCACTAAGTAGCTGGGGTCGGTAACCGGGCTTATAACACTCCCACCCTGGGACTCTCAGTGTTATCTCAGCGTTTGAATTCGAGCTGAAACAACGGGTCCACTTCCACTTCAAGAAGTCATCTTCAGACGAGGCGTTGTCAATATGAAGATCTGCTATCATCATCGAGGTAGGATGAAGATACACACCTGCATGATGTTTACATAAGTGTTTGCTTACCTAGAATGGACACTTTACTCAGAAACTCCTCATACATCTTGCGCTTTCTCAATGTGCTCCCCTGAAATGAGAAACAAATGTTGAGGTCACTAGGGAATACAATAACGACTAACGGCAAAGCTTAAGAGCATCGACAATTACAACCCTACATTTGGATTGGCCTAAAAGCACGTTAAAATGAATCACTTGTTTCTACATAAGCTTACCAATGGAAAAAGACATTTATGTGCAAATAGTTATCATGCTTCATAACATGTTAAATGTGGTAATCAAAGAAACTGCGTATTGACTAAACAATAAAAACAATAAAAGTATGATTAAGTGCTTGGCGGGGGTAGGCTGACTCCCGTACCGTTGACCTTCTTCAGACACACTACGACTGGTTGTGATTGGTCACTAACATCGTGTAGCATCTTATCAGAGCCATCTTTATTGGCTATAAGGGGGTACGAGGGGAACTGGGTTAACCTGGCATTGTTAAGTGCTTGGCACTCACTTACTGAACTGACAGCAACAGATAGTCGTTTTACTTTCTTCTGAAAAATGTACTTATTGTATGTCCTTCTGGATTAAAAAAAAAGAAACGTTTAGATGCCCTAAAAGTACATTTAAATGACTGATACTTGGACTTTAGGAGGTATCAAGTGGTTACAATTCACACCCTCCGTGCTTTAGAGACCAGAGTCGCACTACACAAAGTACTTTGGCAGCATGTGTCTCAGGGCGGGGAGCGGCTGCTACCCGAACGGGTGCTGGTTCAATCCCCGGCTCCTCCTAGCTGAGTCTCCAGGTGTCCCTGAGCGCGACGCCCCACCCTGACTGCTTTCGACGCGCTGGCTGTCGCCCTGCGGGGCTGACTCCGCCGTCGGGGGGTGAATGGGTGCATGAAGGGGTGAGTGTTACGCCACGTGGTAGAGCGCTTTAAGGGCCACTGGTTAGGGGGGCCCGGCGCTGGGGGAGGGGGCCCACCATGAGTATCCTCCTGTAGCTGTCCCGGTCGATGCCCCAGAGCTTGACGTCGGAGCGGGCCCCCACCGTGGCGGCGCGGGGCGTCCCGTAGATCAGGGCCAGCTCCCCGAAGCTGCCCCCCTCCCCGATGCTGGTCACCCACTCACTGTTGACGTACACCTGGGGGGGGGACGGGACATTAAATGTTATTAACAAAGACGGCCGTACCCCCCAACGGCCTGACTGAGCAGACTGGTGTGAGGGGCTCCCTCTGACTTCACACTCTTTACCCCGTTGGTCTCGTCATGAGCCCCCTTTAACCTAGTGAACGGTTCATGAAGCACACGGTGTCACGTTCAACAACACGCCCCCCCGCTTACATCCATCTCTCCGATGTCGATGACGTAGAAGTTGTCCCCTTCGTCGCCTAAGATGCAGAAACAGAAGGCATGCCCATCAGGCTGAAGAATCATACATCACTTATATATTATATATATAATATATAATATATCACAGTAATGGAAGTCATTAACGCAGATGGAAATGAACATTGGTCTACACACCTTGTTGAATGACCGTCTCACCAGCGATGTAGTTGACCGAAAACATGGCATCGAAAATGTCACTGAAAAAAATAAACTCCATGTAAACATTAAGCAGATAAGAAATAATCCTGAGTGGGATTCTGTTCCACGATTGGTCGCCCTCACCTCCGCTCGTTGTCGTCCAGGTGTGCAAACAGCACATTCTTTTCTATGGCCTTGGCCAAGGCTGCCATTGTTTTGTAATCTTTGGGGATGACCTGCAGCACAAGGTGAAAGCGGCGCTGGTTACGGTGATCTGGGGGGTTTGAACACTGAAACCCTCTTCTGGGAGTTGAGCGCGCTTACAACAAGGTCAGCAGAAGAGTTTAAAAGAAAACACAACGACAAGGTCACCTCTTTAAATGCAGGATAATGGGAAACAACTTGAACTCATCGGTTTGAGAATTAGGCTCCTTGATTCATTTATGGCGATTACGTATGTTGGTTACAAACTGGAAGAGTTGTTATCTAATAATTACCATTATATTCTACATGATCATCGGTAACTCTAGCGGGACGGGGGATTGTCTCTTATGCGGTTAGGTTTTGCTTTTTTTATTTAAACAAGGACATACATTTATGTCCTTGTCGTTTGTTTGATAAACCGTTGTGTTATCGCGTTTGGCAACATGGTCAGGAACCATTAAAGATAATCCAACTGTTTCAACAGCCGCCGTTATGTCATAACGTTATGTCAGACCATTCGCCCCGGCAGTACTCAGGAGCTCATTTTCGCTGTTCTGCTAAATTCCTGCATTCCAAACAGTTAATCAGTCAGACCGGACTACAGTCTCTTCATTGATGAAGGCTTTAGTCATGATCAGGTGTGACCAACGAGAGAACGGAGCTCTCTGACCACAGACCAGCCAGTTAGACTGAATTGATTTATAATAATAATGAATTATGGTATATTGTTTTAGTCTACATCATAATACACAAGGCCAATAGCAGCCTATAGTTTCTGTCAAATTGAATGCAGAGGCTGACATGGACGGACGAGGACATTGTCGTCATATTGTGAAAAGTCGTTTAGAGGAGGCAATACGCCAAACCTCGAGACCGCTGTGGGAAACCTTGAAAGGCCGGGGGATAGTCTTCAAGCGTGTTGAACGACGCAAAAAAGACACACAAAATGAGGCATCATCGAACCACACATATCAGCAAACGCATCACACGTGATTGGACCATCAGTCGAGGAAAGGTCTGGCCTGACCAATCACAGTCCACCCCGAGGCTCATGTCTGGCGCGTGTCCGATAGCGGTGAAGCGTGGCGCTGACCTTTCTGACGTAGGAGGCGGCGTCCTCCTCGTTGTACACCTCGGCGCTGATGGCTCCGCGGCGGCGGCGCCCCCGCACCACGGGGTTCATGGGGGGGGAGACCTCCTCCTCGCGGGAGTCCGAGCGGGACCCCGAGGACTTCTGCTGCAGCAGCATCTGCATGCTCTCCTCCTGGGGGCGCAGGCAGAGGCAACGCAGGGGGGCGCTCGGTCAGGGGGCGCCTCTATTCCCTCACTCTGATGACTTGTACTGCAGCAAGCACTCGTGAAACCTCGGGACTATTTAGACATATATGTGTTTTAAAGGTCACTATAGATGTTCTAAATCTGTTCTAATGATCCCGCAAAACCAGCTTCTAAATCAACATTTTACATGCATAATATAATAACATTTTTGCCTGTTTCAATATCAATTGCTAGTCAAATGGTTCATTAAAAATCCAGAAGGTTGGTGAATCCACGAGGACACTAATGAGGACACCACTATGAAGTTATCCCGCCAAATGATCAAAGACCAAAATCACAGCACACAACTGCAGCAAGTCCAATGTGAGAGCAGCACATCGGTCATTCACAGACAACAGAATATAATATCCAATACGACGGTAACCAACTTCAGAGCAGAATGCATACGAGATGTCAGCCCGTGATTGACCCCTCACCTTTTCCAGTCTGTCAAAGTACTCTTTGAGGAAAGCCATTGGCCGGTCTGGCCTGGAGGTGCACAGCTGCACAATGCAGTCCTTCAGCAGCTGCTGGATGTTGTGTTTCTGCACATACTGCTCGCACTCCCTCATGCTCCTCTCCTCATCACTGCTCATGGTGCCTGATGTCATCGTAGCCTTCTGTCCAGAATAGAGACGGGGGTGTTAGGATAAAACATTAGCATTTGGTTCAATATGAGTTGTTTATTTTGGCATATTCAACCAATAACAGTGATAACTTATGTATTACAATATTTTTACATTATGCACTGTTATAATATGGTTCGCCTTACAAGTAAATACCAACAGCTTGCTCATAACGATTATCTCAACACATATCTGTCTTAAAGTGTGACTTTAGCGTGATTATTAATAATATTAAGGCTCAGGTATTACAATAATGACCAGACCGCTGCAACGCGACATCCACAAAGTAAAGCAAAGTCGAAGAGTTACAGAGTTCATATAAAATAATAATAAAAGCCACAACAGAGGCGATCAAACAGTGAGCTTTACAACACTGAGCTACAAAGAACAGGAACATTAAAACACATGTCGCTGTCTGGATGCCAGGGTCTGCCAGGAGCCTCACGTCACCCACAACATGTCAACAACACGTCAACAACACGTCAACAACATGTCAACACCACTCGGTGCCCTCCTCTCGTGCCGGGCTAGCTCTGTTAGCTCGGCGTTTGCGGTTTTTTTTTTTTGGTAAAACGTGAACAGCAGCGCAGCGGACACGGACGGAGCCGTGATGTCGGGCGGCACTTTAGAGCTTTCTTTCCCTGCTTTGATCGCACAGCCAGGAGCATTGCTGAATCCTTACCAAAGAATAGAAAAAGGGTTGTACTTTAAGGGCTGGGTCCGTTATTTACCCCTTCTTCCTCTACTGTTTGGGTAATGTCCTACCCATGATGCTTTTGCGCGAGGCTATGGCCCTGATTGGGTGAGGCTGTCCAATGGAAAATGAACTAGAATCCTAAGATCAATACATTTCAAAGTCATTTCTCACTTTAAAAAAACACAGACGAAAAAACGCAATAGGCATATCCATATTTGACTCCTTTTTGGCTTTCAGACTGACCGCGACGTCTATCTGGGTCCCTCATAGTATACAGTGGTACAAAGGAAAACAAGTATGCATACGAATTATATTCAAATGCCTCTATGAAGTTGCTTGTTGCTTGATGCAGAATGATGTAATGAAGCTATGCATTAGGATTTTTAAACGTCAGTGATATTTTTGTATAACAGTGTTAAAATGTTAAATACTTAACAAACAATACAATAACAAACCCTGTATTATTTTCTGGTCAGACGTTTCCAGTATAATAGATTTCATAAAAATAAATATAGGATAGTTATAGGATTACAGTTATCACTATATATGTAGGACTATTGCAAAAATGAGAAAGCACCATTTTATATTGATTCAAGTAACTGATAAACCATTGAGGGTTGGGGAACGTCTAACTTGCAGGGATTTATATTGTCCCCTATTGCTCAACAGAGACACACCTCTCTGCCTCACTCCTCCCTTCACTGTAATCTCTGCCACTTCCTTCACCTCCTCCATCTGACACTACTCCATTCGTGTTGACTGCCCAGAGTCCACGGATTTGATCTCAGGGAAAATAACAGCCACCTCCTCCTCCAAGCAGCAGTGAGCATGACCTCTTTTAAAGTTCCTTTGCCTCATGAGTTTGTTAATGTTGTGGTTGTTGTCAAAGTCCATGCTTTTGCTATTGTGTCAGACCTCTATGCTGTTATCCATGTCGTAACTTGATTATGTGGCCCAAGCCCTTAACCAGGTGGCTTGAGAACAGTAGCATTCATTGTTTAAATGGGAACGCAAGTGAGCAGGAGAGAACGGCACAGAGCAGACATACGTCCTGCATATGCTAAATGTGCATTTATGGAATTTTATCTGAATTGTTGATATTTTACCATGAGGTTACTACATGGTCAGACAGGATGTGTCCAGAAAACAAGGCAGGTCCCCACTAGCCAGGATGTGTTTCCCTTAGAAACAAGGAAGTTCATTCGACTCTCAGCTGTGGGGCAAAAATCATGGCATGTTTGCATAGTAGAAAGACCATGATACCAATATTGACCAAAGGAGGTTTGGACACAGGATCCAAAGTACTACGAATCAAAAATATACATCAAATTAGGTCATTCCATTTAAATTATGCACATACAATTTTGTATTGGCCCAAAGCAGTCGGCTATCTCAGTTCCGACTTGCCTGTCAACACAAAACGAAAAACAAACACTTGTACAAGGTAACAAACTGACGCTCAGTCTCCTCTTATCTTATCTTATCATAGGTATCGCAGCAGCAATCTCCACGCAGGCCACTCCCTTCTCGACTGCGTTCCTCTGCGGGTTGAGACATGTCCCTCTACAGCTTTGGCCTGGAGCCCTTGTCCTGCCACGCCTGGAACAAAGACAAGACGCGTAGGTGAAACCAGCTGGAAACAGGTCGCCTCTATGGTAGATCCTGTTCGCATGCACACACACACACACACACACACACACACACACACACACACACACCACACACACACCACACACACACAACACACACACACACACACACACACACACACACACACACACACACACACACACACACACACACACACACACACAGGTATGCAAACCCTAGCTATGCTTTCTCCAAACTATAACCAAAGGATTCCGTTTCTAGAAGATGGGAGCTCTAACCTTCGGTTGTATTTCTCTCTCCCTTGTCTTCAAGCCATGAAGGGAATAGAGTGTGAGTGCAGGAAATGGATTTTGAAAACCCTATTTAGTTATTTTCAAATGGTACTTAGTGGTACGTAGTACAGAAGGTAAAGGGGGGGGGGGTGAGTATTGTATGCATTGTCACGCCATGTGGACCTTGTGAATAAACAAATAAAGAAATTGCAGTGCTAAGAGCATACATTTGGTATCACAATGGAGAGAGAATATAAATGGAAGTATGTTTTCTTTCCCTAGAGAGTTTTCTACTTTGTTAATGCATAATAATTAAAAAATATTTATTAAAAAAAAAACCACCTTTATTTTTATATACATTGGTAGTCAAGGCGGGGCCTTATTGTTGTTAAGGCGGCCGCCTTAACAACAATACACAGTACTGGGGAAAACACTGAATGGTACCTAACTATTTCCTAATTTAACTCATTAAAGTATCATTCTTGTTGTTATTAAGTGACCGAAAACGTAACCATCAAAGTATCAATCAATCAGTATTTATCGTCAACTTTGCTGTGAATGAAAGTCTTATTGATCCTCTGTGGTTTGTTTGCCTTGTTGTTTTTTTGTGCAGAGCTTGCGGTCAGCCCCAACAACAATGTTGTAAGCATTTATCAAAAGAACGGCAAAGAATGGGACAAGATTCAGGAGCTGACTGAGCACAGCGGACGCATCACTGGTAAGGCTATGCATTTCTGCTGGTTCACACCTATACTGGAGTACCCTTCAAACCAAACCACAGTGACGCAGGCCCAATCCCAATGTTCACCCTACTCACAACCACTAGCCCTCATCCACTACCACTAGAATTCATCCACCACCACTTCACCCTCCAAATGAAGCCACAAGGGGTAGGGCTTGTAATCTTCCCTAGGGATTGGGACACCACTTGCTACGTCACTGCATCGTTTACGTTCGGGCACGTAAGCGACTACGTAGTTACGTTACGTTACGTTACGTCCGGGGGCCGCCATTGTTGTTTGCTATGGTATGCAAATGGTGACGCAAAGCATTCTGGGAAATTTTCTCTGGCCCTCCCTCGGCGAGTCAGCATCTGAAATCCCTCGCTCTGAAGGGCTGGATTCATACCCCCTCCCCCTCGTTATGTCCACTACCCCTACATGCAGAGAGACATTGGGACACCACTACCCTCGCGGGAACGCGCGCAATTTAGGGATAGGGTTAAAAAGTAGGTCTAGGGGGTGTATTGGGACTGGCCCGCAGACTAATGGAAGCTACCCGTCGCTACAGGAATCGACTGGGCCCCAGAGTCCAACCGCATCGTGACGTGTGCCTCGGATCGTAACGCCTACGTCTGGAGCCTGAAGGACGGCGTCTGGAAGCCCACGCTGGTGCTGGTCCGGATCAACCGGGCGGCCACCTGCGTCAAGTGGTCCCCCCTGGAGAACAAGTTCGCTCTGGGCAGCGCCGCCCGACTCATCTCCGTCTGCTACTTCGAGAAGGAGAATGACTGGTGATTTGAAGCGTTGAGATGCGTTTACATTTAGGGAAGCTTATATCGAGCTGTTTCTAGTGAGGGGGAGAAAATATCAGAAAATCTAAAATGATTGGATCTACTTAAAGTTTGAAATGAAACAATTGCATCAAAATAATTTGATTTGATAATAACGGCTTTGGTGTGTGGGGGTCTGGGGCAGGTGGCTGAGCAAGCACATCAAGAAGGCCATCCGCTCCACCGTGCTCAGCCTGGACTGGCACCCCAACAACATCCTGCTGGCGGCCGGATCCTCCGATCTGGACTGCAGGTCAGAGAGAGAGACCCACCTCGGATCAATACGAGCACTTAAGAGTTACAGGAAGGAACTTCAATGTCCAAATCTAATCAAAGGAGGGAATTAACATCTCTGGTGACTTGGCCCGGGAGCCAGACAAATGTGTAAGCTTGTGTTTTATTTGCCCTGGCGCATGACTCTGGCCCTCCAGCAGTCCTGGCCAATCACAACCATTTATCTGAGATGAGCGGGCGGTTACACAGTGACTCTGGAGAGGTGCGCCCCCTGGGGGCACAGCGGGGTACTGTCATAAACAACCAAGATGGCTGCCGCTGATGGGTCGCACGTTTAGCTTCTCTGATTGGTTGTATTTCAATCCAATGCATCCAGGTTCCCCCCTCCCCCTCTGATGACGCTTTGATTCAAGTGTCAACATCCTGTCATGTCCGTAATATCCACCTGTGGCGTCATGTGACACAAACACACACAGGGTGTTCTCGGCCTACATCAAGGACATCGAGGACAAGCCGGGGCCCACGGCCTGGGGGGCAAAGATGCCGT
>OLKM01000667.1:25592-33092 GCA_900291075.1 Melanogrammus aeglefinus
GTGTGTGTGTGTGTGTGTGTGTGTGTGTGTGTGTGTGTGTGTGTGTGTGTGTGTGTGTGTGTGTGTGTGTGTGTGTGTGATGCCTCACCACATGGAACAGATGATGTCATTCTATAAATGTATCTGTGAACCTTAATGTTAACTCGGATCATCCTGTTTGACTGAGAAGGAATGGAGATTCCTGTTTGGTGAAAATATTATTGACAAAATATGTCCGTCAGGGCCAGTGGTTTTGATATTTAACTCTGAAAAGTCTACTTGTAAGCAATCTGTAGCAGACTGCCTAGCCCTTAGTTATGAAGCAGTTATAAAGTATTTGCTTATAGCCTGGATCCAGATTGAGAGGACAAAGAAATATCCTCTCAATAAGGAAATGTTAGACCCTAGTTATGACATCACCTGATAAGGATCGAGCAGCACTAAGAAGAGATCTATTCATCCGTCAATAGTCCTGCTTCAGTCACATTGAATCAAAGTCGCAATGTGTGACATTTCAACCAGCTCATAGTTTGTAGTTGCCTGGGGATATCTGTAATCAGTTCCGATGATATTGATTTCAATAATTGCATCTACGTATTGATCCTTTTTGCTTATATCATCGAGATATCAAAAAAACTGGCCAGCCCGTACCTCTCGCTTTGTTTACAATAATCTTGCTATAGACATTCCCAAAACCCTTCACACTCACCCCAGCTAGCATGACGAGCTACTAGTTTATGACACAGTTATAGTTACACAAGAACGGACAAAACAGTTATTTTGTTTAAGTCTCCCACCCACTAAGTGGATGTGACTGCTAACGGTTGAATCTAGAGGCAGTTAAACACCATTATGTTGGCACAACCTAGTTAGTCCCTGAGGCATACACATATTGCTCCTCATCACACTGATGACTGACTGGTGATATGGTCAGACGTTTCCAAGTTATTTAATGGACTGCCTTGAGCTATATTCCAAAAATATTGATCTAATTTAAAACCACATTCTCAAAGCACACATCTAAGTCAGCAACACTTTATTTACTAAGGGGGTGTCAAGCTTAACGTATTCACAGTGCAAAATTCAGATCATGTTTTACAACACCTTTTGTAGTTCGTATTACAAAGACCAAAGTGCTGCTGCTAGTGTTTAGTCTCACGGCAAAAGCCTTCACACAAAATGCGGAATCGGAACAACAATGTCATTTGGACACAACACACTGGAGACATGTGCTCTAGGTTAATCCAGGAGAGACTGTTTCAACGGCACGCCCAGCCAGTCGGTTACTGTACTCCATCATGTCTGACGGCGGGTGTTCCTCTGGTGCTGGTGCGGGGTGTTTCTCCCAGCAGACAGCCCAGACGTCTTCATCGTGGAGCGTCTGTTCTCCAGCAGCCTGGTAGTGGTCGTGAGCACCGCCACGCCTCGGCGCATGAACGTCTACCACTTCAAGAAGGGCACGGAGATCTGCAGCTACAGCTACTCCCACGACATCCTCGCCGTCCGGCTCAACAGACAGGTAGGCTCTGGCCACGTGTCCTACTGGTGGAACAACCAAAAAACGTGTTGGACGAGCTGGAAGCATTAGCTTGTGTCCGTGGCTCAACCTGCTATCTGCTGCTAAACATGTAGGCTACGTGCCTCTCAGGGGACCTGGATTGATTCCCCCCTCTCCCTCTCTCAACCAACCAACCCAATTTCCTGTCATTCTCCATTTTGCTGGCCATTAAAAAAAGCTAGGAGGCATAAAAGATAAAGACATAAAACTAGTTTGAGCTAGGAATGGTCTTCTTAATCACGTGAGTGCAAGGCATGGAGAGTGTCTGTCTGTTGTCCTAACGCCACCCTGTTGTCTGTTGTTTCCCCTAGAGACTTGTGGTGTGCCTCGAAGAGTCTATTTACATTCACAACATCAAAGATATGAAGCTGCTGAAGACCCTCCTCAACACCCCGTCCAACCCGTCTGGTAGTTACTAATAAATACACATTTGATCCTTATGTTTTGACACACATGCAGCAGATTCTGTTGTTAAATGTATGGGTAATTTTTTTTATACTTATTATGAATTATTTTGCTCCTACGCCGGTGTTTACCGCTTTACCTTTCTTCTTCTGTCATTAACTTTGTTTTCATCCTTGCATGCAGGTCTATGCGCTCTATCTGTTAACCATTCCAACTCCTACCTGGCTCACCCTGGCAGTGCCACCATCGGGGAAATTGTAGTTTACGATGCCAACAACTTGGTAAGGCCAATAACGTTTGTTCATGCTTAATTTACTGAAATGGATGTAGGGAATTTGAAGGGCCATAGAGGTATGGCCTCTCTTGATGAAAGGTCCAGTGTGTAAAATCGGCACTAGCGTTGAGGTTGCAACAAGCGCTAGTTTGGGGTTGCCAAACCTCCCCCACAAACACACTTCCTTTTTCAACAAGTGCGGTGGCCTGTTCTGGGCTGTGTTGTGCAAGGTGCCAGTTGTCGCTTCCAAAATGATGTCAACATCTACCACAGCATCGGGTAGCTGACTTTTAAGTGAGGCGGTTCCATGATAGATTCATGAATCATCATTTAGTCTGCAAGTGTGGAGCTAAAAGTCAGAGCTTCCTTGACGAGATAATTTGACATTGAATGCGTTCGTTCATCGTTTTTCTTTTCTACGTCAATCAAATAATTACAAATCATGTACACATACCCCTGTACGTGAAAAGCTATGTTAATTTCGAACCAAATAAATAAATATGAATGAATATGTGTAAGTAGTTTGATCAGTAACAATCTGATATATACGTTGTTGGAGATGGTGGAGGTAGCAGCCTTTTTACGTTTCTCAACTAACAGTCCTATTATTGCATCAATAGTGGTCAACTGCATTCATACACCGATAATTATTGCTTTATTATCTATATTATCTGAATTATGTATCGATCATTCATCTAGAAAACCGTCTGCTGCCACATGCTTCATATTTGACACTTGGATTTCAACGTTTGTGACTCCGTTCTAGTTGAACCCTCTAAACACGTAGGACATTTTGCAGAACAGAAGGAGCATACTCCTCTTCACGAGGCCATTCGAGGTGTGACAGGAGAGAGTTAAGCTTCTTGGACAGTTATATATACCACTGTGGTGTGCGGGGTTGTGCCGAGCTCTGTCTTGCCAGGGGTTGATGTTGACGTCCCAGGCTGAGAGGGTTAAGCTCCTCGGAGACTTATAGCATAATGCTGCGGCTAATTACAACACAACGCCAGCACAAACAAGTATGATGGGTCGTAGCCATAGGGATAACACACCCAACGCCTTCCTAGAACTCTTAGCCCAAAACACATGGATTGGATTTAACGGAGTAACAGACCGTTTAAAAAGGTGTTCTCTTTTAGCGCTGTTTGTCCCTTCTGGGCTGCTATAGAAACACAATGCAACATGGCGGCCTCAACGGTGGAGGACATGCTGTAGATCTCTAATGCAAACACAACAATTCTTATTTTCGTGGGATTATCTACACTCATTAAAAGACACATGAAGATGTATAATGTAGTCCATTTCCAAGTCTGTTCCACCAGATGCTGAAAGGCAGTGGAAAGAAAAAGGTTGTGTGTTTTCATCTTGAAAGAACTAGAAAGAAGACACCATGTAGGGTAATGACAATGCAATAAGAGGTACAGCGCGGTACTAGAACGAGTACTACTAGTGGATAACAAAATGTATTATCTGTGATGATGATGCAAAAAATCCTGTAGTAGAGCGAGAGTACAAGTATGTGCAGTTCTTCCCTCCCAGTCTGCTATGAGGTGGGGGCTTTAGCTCCATTTGATCCAATAATCGTTCTTATCCATCGGTCCTTCCCAGTAAAGGCGTCAACCGTATTGTTTCGACCGCATTTAAAGGGTTATGTTGACTGTATTGGGTTACTGGCTCTCTTTATAAGACTTATTTGGCAGGTACTTTTGGGAGACGCGGCAGGGTTGGCTGATGGTTTCTGCTTTCATATTGTCTAATCTGGATTATTCTAGACCTCATAGAGCTCCTCAGGGACCCCCCATTTTAAAGGCTCCACAAAGTGGATCTCCCCTTCATACAATACTCAGTTTTCCGAAAATCCTTAAAGTTAATAAATTAAAACTAATTACAAGATGATTCGTGACTACCAAACATTGGATTTGAACACTATGATGTTGCACTTGGGTTTAGAGTTGTAGGAAGGGGGGGGGGGGCGTTTAATTCAAATGGCGACGACCCCTTTGAATGAAAGGCAACGCAATTTGCAATTTGCATTCATTACATATTGTCAGGACCACTTGGCTCAAGTAGAGCTGACATGAACGAGGAGACCACGCTGATCACAAAGGAAGAACAATATTTATTAAACTAACTACATACAACCGTAATCAGTAATGGGAAGCCAACAAAAAGTGTAGTGCACATCAGTGTAATGTATTGTAACGCAAAATAAGGTAATGATCGAGTCAGCCTTTCAGCGTCAGGCCGAGAGAGAGCGCGAGCGTCCAGTCAACCCAGTCATGGACCTGGCGCGGCCCGTAGCATCAGCTCCCCTATCGGCGAGAGAGAGAACAACAGGCTATAACCACACCGCAAGGGAGAGTTCACGATTCATTATGCAATTTAATAATGAATTTGAAAATACATTATTCAAAGTGTATTTGAATATGCAATTTGACAATGAAATCCTCTGTTCAATTTGAAAAAGTTATGACAACAATGATTTTGCAAAGTGTGTTGTTGCAAACGATTACAGCGAAGCGTATCAGCGAATCGCGTCCGGGCGTAACTAAAGTCAGTTCCTCATAATTTCCTTGTTTGTACGTGACTGTGTTCATGGTCCTGGTGATAACGAACAGGTTCAAGTTCAAACACCTTTATTTCCTTGTAACCTATCACCTACTATCCTTTTGCTTTTATTCATGAGAAGCACATAGCTACAGTTTTGCCACTGTGTGGAAGGCTACACCTGCCCTATCGATAGCTGGTTTAATGTATTTTGCTGCTTTTCATGCTGGTCACTAGAAAAATGGATCCAGTAGACGCGTGGAGAACATTTGCATAACCGCGATCTGATTGGCTGACGGATCCGCCGCTGCCTGAAAAGTTGAACAATTTCGACTTTTTGACGCAGGCCATGGACTCCAGGTTGTGTGAACAAGGCCAGCCCTAGGTTGTGCTGACGAGGAAGTGACGTAGTACCTACCCAGAAGCGATTCGCTGATACGCTTTGCAAAAGACTATTGCAAACCCTTTTGCGGATTGAAAATGTCATTTGGATTTTGCAACACAAGGAGCGTGGCGAAGTGCATTGCAGTCACGGTGGCGCTATAGCTTTTCCTTTTGAATAAAAGCACTCACAAATGTGACAAAATTTTATTCTATTTTTATTGTTATAAATTTCGAATTGAATTGAGGATTTTATTGTCACTTTGCATATTCAAATACACTTTGAATAACGTATTTTCAAATGAAATTATTAAATTGCATAATGAATTGTCCATTGCATAATGTAATGACTTATTGAATTGCAAATTGCATTTCTATTTAATTTTGCTACATATATGTTTCCATACAATCCCATGCAAATGTACGTTTTTTTCAGACATTTGTATACAATGACTCTCTTTTGCCACTTAGTGGTGAAAAAGGAAAGTGGTTCTTGACAGGTTATTTATTTATTGTAGTTAATTCAATTCAAAACGTTTCATGGGCGAGACTAAAATACATTCCGTCTTGAACGCTTCCTCTTTCATTTTTTCTGTTCCTAAAATAACCTGCTTCCTCTTCTGAAGACAAACCGGGCGCACACATCCTCCCTTAAAATAGAACATTTATTTTTATAGTGTATAAAAAATCGACTCAATTCAAATTGATTAGTGACTCCTTTTTGCTGTGTATATAATATATATAATATATATATATATATATATATATATATATATTATATATATATATATATATATATATACAATATATATATATATATACATATTTAAGGCATTTATTTTTGTCCATTTGTTCAATGTCTGAGCCTTCTGTCAGCAGTGAGTGGACCGTGGTGTGAGGATATCTGTTTTCAGGTTGACAGCACCCGCCTCTGAGACAACTTAGATGTTGATACCACTCGTGGGTCACTTCTGACCAATCAGGGCATCTCTCACGGACAGTCACGGGCGCAATGCAACACTTTAATAATAATAATAATAATAATAAAAGAATGTATATAGCGCCTTTCAGGATACTCAAGGTCGCTTCACAAGAGTGGGAGGTAGGGTGAGTGTGTGGAGGAGTGAGTGGGAGTCAGGGTGTGTGTGGGGGAGTGAGTGGGAGGTAGGGTGAGTGTGTGGAGGAGTGAGTGGGAGTCAGGGTGTGTGTGTAGGTGAGGGGGTCTTGAGTTAGAGAGAAGGTGTGCTTTCGTGTACTTTTTGAAAGTCTCCACGGAAGGGGCACAGCGGATGTGGGGGGGCTGGTTCCACAGAGTGGGGGCGGGCACTCAAAAGGCCCTCTCCCCGAAGGTCTTGAGTCTCGCGCGGGGAATGCCAGCTGGTCCTCGTCGGCGGACCAGAGGGACCGCAGGGGGGTGGAGGAGGTCAGAGGGGTAACGGGGGGCCAGAGCATGGAGGGACTTGTATGTGAGTCATAGATGTCGAGTGTTCCTCACCGCACGCGCAAGGGATTATAGGGACTATTGCGTACCACGGCACACCGCAGAAGTGTGTGTGTGTGTGTGTGTGTGCTCGGGGGTACTCGGCTCTGCTCTTAACCCGGTCCAACCCAGGTCACACTAAGTCGCTCACAGTTCTGTACGAGTTCAGCCTTGACCCTTTTGTTTATTGATTAGCTTTGCGAGCGAGTCAAGGCCTGGTAAACCAGCTCCGTTCCAACCCTGATGATCTGTGTCAGCCAGGGGTGTCCGCGTCCCCAACACTCTTATTGGAGGTAGTCCGCAGATCGTCTTGGGTTGAATGGAGAGTAGTCGCAGATTACACAGGCTGACGAAGATGGTAACAGCGCAATCAAACTCGTACTTCAGTGATTTACAAGTCACTGATCAAAAATAGCAAGGCAAGTTTCGATAGGTGAGTTTGAAATGCTGTGAAGCGGCGACATTCACGCCAGCGTCCCTCTCAGCCTTCCTGTCCGTCAGCTGACATGACAAGGAAAAGAAAATACCTTCTCGACAGCTTGAGCTCGTGTCCCTGTAATGTCTGTCTTCTTTGTGTGTGTGTTCCCCCTCAGAGCACCGTCACGATGATCCCGGCCCACGACAGCCCGCTGGCCGCACTGGCCTTCAACGCTCAGGGCACCAAGCTGGCCAGCGCCTCTGAGAGGGTACGACATCATGCCACGACACACCAGACACGCGTGATACACGTTATAAACCCAACACGTATAACATGTGTAGCGTGCATTACGTGTGTAACGTACCGTCCGCCTCGTAGCATAATGGCCCAAGTCATATTTTGGAGAATTGGAAGATTTACTCAGAAAAATCCCATCACAGAACGGTACCTTAGGCAAG
>OLKM01000667.1:38092-50592 GCA_900291075.1 Melanogrammus aeglefinus
CCTCCAGACGATCCTTCACTCATCAACTAGAGGCCAACGAAGAACTGTAAACTTCTCTACATGCAATTCAGGCTTCAGAAATGAAAGTACAACGTCTTCCTGACCTTACTTGGTCTTCAGACAATCCAAAATCTTCCACCTGGGCTTAATTAGTCTTAAAATAGTCGACAGAGCCAGCCTTACAAAGAGAAAACAATGAGCAACTGGTAAAGCGCCAGGGAGCAGGATGTCAGTATTGTTTTTATAGATACGTTGTTTTATACAAAATCGGCAGTTCAAGGCCTGACTACGAAACTGTAGCAGTGTCTGTTGCCACACGCCACCTAGTGGGTCTGGGCTCCTCCACAGCCAGGCCACAGGCTGTATCTGTGGAGGCCGGGATACATGTTTTGCGTACAGTACGGCTGTAACAAGCTGCTCTGTAGGAGATCTCCTGAGTGTGTGTGTGTGTGTGTACAACAGCTGTGCAGCCTCACCCAGGCCCAGAGTCCAACGGTCTGACTCGGGCCAGGTCATGAGGCGGCCGCACGGCCATAACTCACGCAATACCACACGTTACTTTATAAACTGGATGAATACAACTTTAGATGTTTCAAATCCCCAAAGGGTCTTCTACTCTATCAGCCTGGGTAGGCCTGGCATTCATTTGACTGTTCAGCCCTCCAGAAGTTTAATAGACCTTTTATAGGTTAAAGAAACACACAACTCATTGCCAACTGAAAAATTACCTTTAATCAAATTTATATATAGACATTTATTTTTATATACTCACACATACACAAATCAGTACTTATCTAATTGCAGATTAAAATGACCATGTTCATTTTCACTTTTGCTATTTTTCATGTTTTGTTTATATATCCCATTCTAAGCAGAGATTTCATTATTGCAATTCAAAGAGTGACCAAACAAACATATTTAAACAAATGTTTGTGATGGTTCTAATTTACTAAAAAATAAATAATTTTGTTGCTACTCATTTGAGCCGATCTGAAAAGGCAATTCCAATAACTTAATATTAAAGATGAAACACTTTTAAATGATTCTCAATTTTTTTTGTACTGTTAATTTAATCCAATGTATCTCATACATAGCATAAAGACTTTGGAGCAGTGTCTTTGTGATGTACCCGCTCCAGGCAGCACTAATGGATTCTTCATGTGTTTCGGTAGATTAATTGGTGCCGTGACGGAAGTCGAGGTGGCGGGGCGAGGCGCTCGTGAGGCAGTGAGGCAGACAGAGAAACAAAAGCTACAGAGACGAGCGAAGGAATAGTTGCGTGACATCGCCCCCTGGCGTTAGGATAAAAAGGGAGCAGAAAAACGAAAAAAAAAAGATATATATTTTATGGTGCTAACTTTTTTTTGTGATAAAATGTCATGATGATATTTAACATGAGTATGTTTTCCATATAATCGTTTTTAATGTAGACGCCACTTCTATTATCGTAAAAGGGGGCCAGTGCATTACCCCCTAGTTATTTAAAAAAAATGTATGTAAGGTGCATGCCTGAGCAAAAATATAACCACAGATTTTCATATGTAGCTTTATCTATTTCTATTAGTTGCATTATTGCAGCGATAATATCCTAACGTGGTCATTCATGTATTGTATTGGATCCTTAAGTAGAGAACTGAACATTTTTTTCATTCCTTTTTATTTTTATTGTGTTAAATACCTACTTAATGTTTACACGTATGCAATGTACGGAAATCAGCAAGTATGTATGTAAGTATGGATAAATACACATGTTGTATGAATGTGCCTGTTGTAATTTGTAAAGTGCTAAATAATGCACATTGCACAAGACCAAAAAACTGAAAAAGAACAATAAAAAAATACACTTGATGATAAATGAACCTAGAGAAAACATTATTCGTTGACTTTGTTTCATTTGAAATGCTTTAGTTAAGCCCAGCCTGGAGGTTCAACCACGACTAAATCCAAGTGGTAAATGAGACGGTTTGGTTTAAATTCAAGGTCAATCACATTCAAAGGTGAGGAAAAGATGTACTTTATGCATTCATCTTGTAACAATAGAGAAACATTACATCTTCAGTTATTTTGTGTGTTCAGTGTTTATTGGACAGTATTACATTACATTTGTTAGACATGGTTTGAGTTACTGGAACCTTTTTGAAGAGCAATAATCCGTTATATATGATTCAGATAAAGCATCTCCATCCCATTGTTACACCGATTTTATTTTTATTTGTTTTTATTGCAGGCTGACACAGGTTATGATTCAGAACTTTGTTGTTGCCCAAAGCTGCTACAGCATAGGGCCTGGACTTTGAAACGGTCATGAGTGGTAAAACTACTAACTAACCTCTGCGCACATAAACGTGAAAAAGATTGTAATCCTATTAGGTAAACTTGTGGCCAATTAATGTGGGGTTTACAGTAGCCTACAGCAACGAAAAACGGAGCTATAGGGCCCTACAGGGTAACAGGGTCAGAGCATGTGCTAATTGTATTTCAGAGTTCAAACATGAAAACACAGCTTTATAAAGTAAAATCATTCAGAGATATGCAGTACATCCATTCGCTGAATCAAGTGGCTATTTTTGACTTTCTAAATGGTTACTAAAAAATAAATGCTTAATCTATTGCAGAAAATACAATCGGAATAGTTAATACATGTGCACGGAAAGTTTATAAATGTCTCTTCTGTTTCATATTATTAGCATGAACCAAGGGGGTACAAATGGCTGAATCAGGTCTACATGAGTAATGAAAGGGTGTTCATGTAAAGACCACCCTCAGCATACTATAACCTTTATTACATGATGAGCATATAGGCCTACATCAAATATATATATAACTGTAAAACATGCATAATAGCCACTGAATACTACTGCGAGAGCTAGGATGGGGATCGTTACTGAAAGGTTCTATCGTTTCGTTTGTATGTTGGCTGAAACAGCACCACATTGTGTTTATCGTGTATATGAGTTCCCTCTGATGGCTGACTGGGCTGAATGTCATCATTCTAGTCATCTCTGAAATATGCCAGTGCTTTGAAAGGCAAGTACAATTGAAAGCATCTCTCCTGACTGCTTTGGTCAATTTGGAACACACACGCACACGCATTTGGTCGGAGCACACGCACACAGTTACCCACCCCTGTAGGATGCTACAGTGGGCCTACGTAGGCCTACGTGCAAATGCGCAGAGGCGAGAGGCGTTATGAGCGCGCCTAGGAAACAACGGTCAATTCCGTGTTGCATAACGTAAGGTGAACCCCGCATCGCGCTCTAAGGCAGGTCGCAAAGACCTTTCCATTTGGAAAAAAGGAAAGAAGAAGAATAGATCGCGAGGTGTGATGCATCTCCGCGACAACGTTTGAGGAACTTGTGGATGCGGCTACTGCTGCTGAATACCGGCTACAGCCGGAAACAACCTGCCGCAGCAGACGAGAGGACCGGTTGACGACGCAGGGGGAATAAATAAATAGAAATAGCACTCATTTATACATCCCTCACGGTGAAAACGATACGATAGCGGGAGTATCACTGGAAGCAGCCGAGTGTCCTGACCGTCCCCCCGACTGAAGCACCCCGCAAGTGAAGCATCTCCCCGGGTAAGTGAACCATCTCCCCGGGTAAGTGAACCATCTCCCCGGGTAAGTGAAGCATCTCCCCGGGTAAGTGAACCATCTCCCCGGGTAACCATGAACCCAGCCGCCCTCCGGGGCTGTTACCGTAGCTCGTCCCCAACGCTCATTTGAAGTATAGCTCGTAACGTTATACATTGTCTTCAATAAAGGATATTGGGTCATCTTGAGTTGATTTTAGGATTTTTACTTCCACCCGTTAATTGAGATTGATCTAAAGGATGTAATGTATCACAATGTGATTGTAACATAAATGTGCCGTAGCAAGGGGAAGTTGGAAAGCGTCGTTGACATCATCTTTCCCCGGCGCTGCACTGCGTAAGCCTCAGCCCAGCATGGCACGCATTGGGTCCAACGTTACCGAGTGCGTAACGTAGCAGACTTGAACCTTGTCGAGGAACCACACAGCAAAACGTTGCTATCGATCTATTCTGTCGCTCGACAATCATGCGGAAATGCTACGTACAAAAAAATACATAAAGAAAAATGAACCTCAAGTCAGCTGTCAGCATCTAAACAAATAGGTCACACTATCTGTCATTTTGTATAAATATTGTCTGCTATTGTTAATAAAAAATGACTTAAATACATGTTATATACACATGCATCACATTTAGTACTATATGTTATTGACTCAGCAATAAGGCTTTAGGACAGTTTACTGAGTCAGAGGGAGGGATCAAATTTGAAAAAAGGAAACCTGTCACGCGCGCGGCCCGCGCTGCTTTAGCGCGTCTATACGCAGCTACGCGCATAAACCAGTGGTTCCCTATGCGAAAAAAAAACGATTTTCTACGCCTCTAACGGGCGTAACGCGTTCAGTGTGGCCGTACCAGTTACTAAAAACGCAGAAAAGCAAATCCCAGATTTCAGTGTCCTATTTTCTTTAATAATCAGGATTTTGTGTGACGCAAAGTGAGACCATTATTCTTGCGCCAATCGGACACAGGCAGTTGCCAGCTCTGCTTCCGATTCTAGTTGGTTTTTAGTTGAGCTGCTCCGTGCTAACCCAGCCTCTGGCCCCCCAGGGCAGTCCGGCCAGAGGACCATGAAGACGATGGTGCCTTCCGGCGGCTGCGTCGGGCCCTGCGTGTACCCCGCCGTCCCCGACGGCGGCTGGGGCTGGGTGGTGGCGGGGGCTTTCTTCGTGGTGGAGGTGTGCACCTACGGCACCATCAAGAGCCTGGGGGTCTTCCTGGAGGACCTGATGGAGGAGTTTGGGGAGAGCAACAGCCGCGTCTCCTGGGTCATCTCCATCTGCGTCTTCGTCTTCAGCTTCTCAGGTCAGCTCCTACTCCGCGGCCCATAACCGTTATTCAGATTCAGAGGACTTGATTGACCTTTTGGGGTCATGTTGTTCGATTGTTTCAGCTTAAAGGGGTAATATCACGCCACCAGGTGTCCACCTAGATGTAGGAGGGATAGATAAGCAACATTTGCTAGAATCCAGTGTGTAGGCTGATCTATCGGGGTCACTCACTCCTGGTGGCATCATATTACCCTGTTGAGTCAAGTGAAGAAAGATTAGAATACATCGAATAAAATACAGGCCTACAACAAAAAAGTATGCTATGGCAAAAACATAGGCTTTTTCTTTGCATACGTACCAACAATTTATATTTTTGTATAAATGAAAGGTGCGTAATATAGAACGAGACTATGCCCATCCATTTTATCCCTGGTATTTCCCCGTCCTCTCCGTTAGAGAGAGAGGACGGTTGGTGTGTGTGTGTGCGTCCACCTCATGACGTCACACACACACACACACACACATCGGCCACACAACAACAGACGTCCTTGTTCCCCTCAGCGCCGCTGTCCACGGTACTGAGCAGCCGCTTTGGCTCCCGGCCCGTGGTGATGGCCGGGGGGGCCCTCATCTGCCTGGGGACCATCAGCTCCGCCTTCACCACCTCCGTCCACCAGATGTACATCACCATCGGAGTGGTCTCAGGTGTGTGTCGAACACACACGGACGCACGCACCCGGCAGCTTCATGGGGGACGTTGGATTCTTTCAACTCTGTATGAAGATGTCCTACACATTGTGTAATGATGTGTGTCTAGGGATCGTAACAATGTCCTACACATTGTGTAATGTCTAGGGATCGTAACAATGTCCTACACATTGTGTAATGATGTGTGTCTAGGGATCGTATAACAATGTCCTACACATTGTGTAATGTCTAGGGATCGTAACAATGTCCTACACATTGTGTAATGATGTGTGTCTAGGGATCGTAACAATGTCCTACACATTGTGTAATGTCTAGGGATCGTAACAATGTCCTACACATTGTGTAATGATGTGTGTCTAGGGATTATAACAATGTCCTACACATTGTGTAATGTCTAGGGATCGTAACAATGTCCTACACATTATGTAATGATGTGTGTCTAGGGAACGCGAACAAATCTTGAAATGATGAATGATTTAAAAGGATAGGCTGGTTGGAAATATGTACAAAAACATTACTTATTTCAATATGGATTGTCAGATTATTTTTATGTTCCAATTTTGATTAAAATAGGAATGTGATTTTACAGTTCATATATATATATATGTATATATTTACAGTTCCGAACCAGATATAGGAATGCTTCTACCCTGTGTGCGTTCCCTTCACAGATTCCCTCCTCCTCTCTCCCTCGTATCCACATCGCTCTCTTTAACCCCCCCCCCCCACCCCCGATACTGAAAAGTGCCGACTCACCAACCCCCTGTTTCTTTTTTTCCTTCCCTCTGTCTCTCTTTCGTTCTCGCCATCTTCTTCACACGTTTGTCCACAGCAGCCTCCGCCACCGCGGGCCCCGTCTCTCGGCGGCTCAAAACCCCCCCCCCCCCCCCACACAGCCTCTGACCGTGAGCGCATGACCCCCACCCCCCCCAGGCTAGTACCCCTATTCCTCTGCCTTCTGCCCCTTTTGCTCTGCAGGCCTGGGCTACTGCCTCGCCTTCCTGCCCACCGTCACCGTGCTGGCGCAGTACTTCTCCCGCCGCCGCACCCTGGTCACCTCCGTGGCGTCCTCGGGGGAGTCCTTCGCCGTGTTCGCCTTCGCTCCGGGTTAGTCCCCCCCCCCCCCCTGCACCCCACATAACGAACAACATTTGTTAATCAATCCATCGTCCCCCCCCCCGGGGGGGACGATGGATCGATTAACAAATGTTGTTTGTTGTGTGAGGTTGACAAATATGTGCAGCAGAGCTGTGTGCGTTTCTATCCTTCTATGTATTTAGAGAATACATTGTGTAGCCCCAAATAAACGCCTGTGTACCCCCAAATAAGTGGGTCAACTGTAATCAAGATGGTTCCGGTTTTAGCCCGACCTATTTCATTGCTCGCTAGTGTGTGGTACGAAACAGATGGCTGATTTCGCGTTAAGAAGAGGGAACTCTTATATGGCGTGCATGTTTGACGATGTGAAAACCCCGGGGGTGGAGCCACAGGGTTTGTACAGGGTGTCCGTGCATCCTTAAAAAGTCTTAAAAAGTCTTAAATTCATGTTTCTAAATTGAAGGCCTTAAAAAGTCTTAAATTTGTTCCAAATGTCATATGCTGGTCTTAAATACTGTAACTCAAGGTCTTAAATTTGTCGGGGCAGGACTATATATTTTTTTATTTTTCTCGAGGGACTTTTCAGGAAGGACGTGTAGAGAGGCTTCTTTCTTGCTAGCTGCATATATAAACGGTTATCTGCGTGCTTGCTAGCTAGTCTGCGACAATGGGTAGGTGCAAACTCAAGGACAGTTGGTTGGAAGACGTCCGTTTCCGTAGTTGGCTCGCGTCTGTTGCCAACCCCCACCATCGCATGTTTAAGGTCTTAAATTTCCTTCAAGGTGTTAAAAAGGTCTTAAAAAGTCTTAAATTTGACTTGCTGAAACCTGCAGATACCCTGGTTTGTACACCACAGTCGTGGGGTCCTCTCACGCCCCAAAACGCTGTAAAGAACCCTCCGTCTTCACCCCCCTCTTCTTCAGCATTCACGACGCTGAAGAAGCAGATGGGATGGCGCTCTTGCCTTGTCGTCATCGGGGTGATCCAGGCGGCCGTGATCGGCTGCGGGGCCCTCCTTCGGCCGATCGTCATCCGGCCCCCCGTGGACCCACCGTCGAACCGAGCGGGACCCTCTCGTCCGAGGGGAGCTCGGTCTCCCTGAAGGACGACTACGAGCTGGAGAACGAGCAGACCAAGACGTCCATCGGCTCTGAGGACTCGGGCGTCACCTCCCTCTCCGCCTCCTGTAACGAGCTCCCGGTGGCGGCGGCGGCGGCGGCCCCCACGGCGGCCGGCCCCCAGGACGAGGCCGACTCCCTGATGGAGGCGCAGCGGGAGCCGGGGCGCGCCCCCCCCAGGCCCAAGCTGCTGGACTTCTCGGGGCTCCGGGACAGCGCCTTCGTCTGCTACTCCCTGTTCGGCCTCTTCGCCACGCTGGGCTTCTTCGCGCCGCAGCTCTACGTCATCCGGCTGAGCAAGAGCCGCGGGGTGGCCGACGACGCGGCGTCCTACACGCTGTGCGCCATGGCGGTGGCCGAGGTGTGCGGCCGCCTCTCCGTCGGCGCGGTGCTGGGCCGGCGGGCGACGGGGAAGCTGCGCGTGCTGCTGGCCTGCGTGGTGATCCTCTGCCTGGCGCTGGTGGCCTTCGCCCTGGTGCGGGACGTCTGGGGCCTGCTGTCCTGCTGCGTCCTCTACGGCTTCTTCCTGGGCACGGTGGCGTCCACGCACATCCCCATGCTGGCCGAAGAGGAGGTGGTGGGCGTGGAGCGCATGGCCTCGTCCGTGGGCGTGTACGTGTTCATCCAGAGCTTTGCGGGGCTCGCCGGACCCCCGCTCGGAGGTACGCTCCCCGACTTTAGAGGATGGGGGTGACGTCGTGTGTTCAGGGCTGAACGATTTGGGGAACGGATCTAATTGCGATTATTTAGACTGATATTGAGATTATGATTTAATATGGGATTTTCTTTTTAAGGTTCCTTATTATTCACTAAACAAGCAATAAATCATTCTGTAGTATGCCCCAAAAAACAACATTGGAAGCAGTCAACATATAAACTGCTCTTTCCTTTAGGCCGATGTGAAGAGATGAATATTATGAATATGATATTATAACATCTTTATTTAACTATTGAATAGTTAAATGAAAATAAATACAAATCTTACTCTCAGTGACAGCCGTTGCGATTTGCAAATTGCCGGTTTGAATTCGACGAATCGTTCAGCCCTACATGTTGTTCTCAGGGGCCTCTGCAGGCCCCCAGTGGACCGAGCTGAGTAACCTCAGAGCCCGCCTGATCCGTAACTATCTACAGGAGGCGCTCCCTGCTGTGGTGGTCTGAACCCCAGCAGTGCTCTGTTTCTCGGGGTTGAATCGTATTACATAAAAGTAAACCTCCGTACGGCAGACCAGGGGGAAACCAGGACCTGGGGAGGGCCCTTGCTAGCAGCTGACAGCGGGTTTAACCTGTTCCCACTGATGACTCAACGGGCAGCCTTAAACCAGCTGTCATCCTCACACACTCCCGCCGTCCTCAAAGTTTAGAATTTATTAGAATTGTATTTTCCGTGCAGATTGATCTTTGGTGTTGTACTATGACCTACAGCATAGAACACCGTACAGAATCAACCTGGGAGCGGCTTCGTCTCTGACCGCCTCTGGACCCTCTCCTCTGCCCCCCCCCCCCCCCCAGGATGGTTGGTGGACATCACCGACAACTACGGCTCTGCCTTCTACTCCTGCGCCGTGGGCATGGGCCTGGGGGCCGTGTGCCTGGCCCTGGTGGAGCCCGCCAAGGCCCGCGCATCGCGCAGGAGCGGCGAGGGGGCCGGTGACCACGGCGACCAGACGAGGGACCCGCCGGGCCGTCCCGACGACGACGACCAGGACTTCCTGGAGGTGGACGGGCCGGAGGAAGACCCCCACGGCGGTCAGAGCCTGCGGTAGAGAGGCAGGACCCCCGGGACGCTGGCCTGGGACCCAGGCTGCAGAGACAGTACAGGCGTCAGTAGTGGGATGTTTAACCACTGAGGAGCTGGATGTACCCTTCTTCACATGTCCAGTGGTGTATCCATCCAAATGTAGACACGCGCAATGTCGGTCCGGTTTGTTTTGGCTGATGCCAACGTAATCTAAATGGTTTTACTCTCAGGTGCAGCCATTGCATGACGACTCTATGAATTGATTCCTCTGTTTCCATAAAGGAGACAGAGTCTGTTTAGAGACCAAAGACAAGGCCTTGTAATGTGTTCTTGCATGGCCCCCCAAACACCAGAGCTCTCCTTTTGGTTTTTGACACAAACCTTTCTTTCTCTCCAGGCCATTTCATCCATGCCACGGCACAAATCTGCTTCTTGGTATCAAGTAGCTTCTTAGACATGGAGAAAGTTTGATCGATGTCATGCAGTTGTGGTTTAATGCAAGAAAGAGGAAATGGTTTCACCTATAGCATACAGCAACTCTAAAAAGTGACCTTCCTGAATGGTCATTGTTTAAAAATGATGTTTCAGGTCATAAGCAAACCATCTGTTTTTAGCAAACAAGCTTTTCATGTTTTTGGACGGTCCATAGCTTCGCAATGCTACGCAAGTGGCTCCAATTCATGAGGCTCAATCAGACATCTATTTCATTTTAAGTCTGCTTACCCTGTTTCATTGGTATGTGTTTGACGTCAAGCTCAACTGTTTACTCAAAACACGTATTCTGTGAGGATACAAATGTCCCTGGCTAGAATGGGGGAATACAAATTCTGTATTATACAATCTGTAAATAAATAGATGTATTTTTTTTAAAGCTGAGTTTTTCTTTTTGTACTGAGATGTAGATGTTTCTTATGTTTTGATTGAAATGACGTCACATTATTTGTACACGTTGGCAAAAATATGCCATGCTCCGTAATGTTTACGTTTGACTATACCTTTTAAACCACTTCTGTTAAGCTAAGATCATCTTTGTTCTCTGATCCGTCAATGAACTGCTGAATAAGATGTGTGTCAGTGCATCTTGAAAATACAAAGTCAAACTGTAGATTGATTCATGAAGATTGTATTTAAGTGTGCTGTATTTAGGTTTTTTTTTCTGCAACGGAATGTTTTTCAAGTTCTTAAACCAAATGTAAATCATCAAGTGTCTCTTGTGAGTGCTACAGGGTCAAGTGAGTTGATAAAAATGCAAAGATCAATATTTTGTTCAAAATAAGCCAAGGGACTAGGCTGAGCACGATCCTGCTGGGACTCAAACCTGTGTTCCCAACCTCCTACTGATCCAAACCCTCTCCTTAAACTAATATATCTCATTACATTTGCTTGGTTTTTCTCCTAAATCCTGAACGAGGGGCCTAGAGTTGCCCCTTTTATAAACGTATCACCATGAAAACAACCCCCTAATCAGTTCTTCCCCAGCGTGTAGCTGTTTTTCCCTTAAATCCTGAACGAGGGGCCTAGAGTTGCCCCTTTTATAAACGTATCACCATGAAAACAACCCCCTATTCTTCAGTTCTTCCCCAGCGTGTAGCTGAGACACCCTTAACTCTACCGCTGTGACAGCGAGCCCGTCCAAACACAGAGTACGTAATGCTGTTGTCTCTGACCCCCAGCATTGGGTTCTGGCTACAGTCCCAAAGGGCTTCACAGGTCCACCATACTGGACACCTGCACTAAAGCCAATGTGCATGAGAAGGAAAGGTAAGAACACTGACCACACACCCTCCTCCCAGAACAGACGATATGGGTCGGAAATCAGGTCAAAAAATAAGCTGTTGTGAGTAAATATGGTGAATAGGGAGTCTAGGTCATATTAATACTTTTGAACCGTTTTAAAATGTTCACATTTATTTTAGCCACAGGCTTCGTCCACCGAATGCCATAGCTTATGTTGAGTTTTTTTAATGCCATATTCAAAAAATATGTCATAATGTAAAGTATATAATTTACTGTTATTTTCAATAAGCTGTTTTCATTAAGTTATTGACTTAAGTGTTTTGATTTTAAGGGAAGGGGAGCATTCACAGGAGGCCGTTGTTTTCATATCTCCTAAAAATATAAATAAGTGGCCCAAGAAACACTTGGCTCTTTTCTCCACAGAAGCTTTTATTAGTCCAACGAGAAACCTTTGCCGTGTAATAAATACATAGCCTATGTATGTACTGTAAATATTACTATTTCTTTATAGTTTGAACTCTTTCAACGTGAAATTACGCTAATTATTATACAGAAAACACTTGTTTATCATAGGCTCAGGCTGGTTCAATAGAGCAGCACTATGATGATGAAGATGATGATGATGATGATGATGACGCAGGCGATGACGATAACTCTAATAGAAGAGAGGAAGCGATGAGAGAGGCGTTCTATTGGTGGAGGGACTTGACTGGACCCGGCTGGTCGAAGGAGTACTCCGCCTTGTGGTGCATGATGAGCCGGTTGTTGGCAAAGTAGAAGCTGTCTGAGCGCGTCTCGAACGGGCTGGCCACCATCTCCGCGACTGGCGGCGGGAAGGGATGGGGGGGGGTCAGAGGTCAGAGACGTCACATACAGCAGCGACCTCATTAGGCCATCACATTTACATTTACATTTAGGGCATTTCTACTGCAGCTTATCATTCTTGCCTGTGAATCTCATGCATATATCTCGCTCTCATAAGCTTTTCTTAACTACAGTAGCTGCAATGTTGCGTTTAATAATACACCATTAATTCACGTTAAATTTAGCCAGAGTTGGTAGATGTCCTGCCCCGTTTCTGCTCTCTTCAGGTGGGTTCTTCTCATTATTTGTTCTTGGTTGCGTGAATAACGGAAGAAGGCTTTGGCTAAACCTCAGTGTGGGTCGATAAGTACGGCTCCACTTTGGCCGCGTTCAGACTGCAGGCAAATCTGATTCAATTCTGATTCCTTC
>OLKM01000667.1:55592-58092 GCA_900291075.1 Melanogrammus aeglefinus
GAAGTGAAGGCTCATCCATCGGTAAGTTCACTTCAGAGCCTTTCATTGTTTATTTAAAGCTTGATTATTACACGGGAAGTCGTTTTTATAGTTTAACGTTCAACATTATCGCTCTGTCTGCCTGCCTTTGCCTTACTCTGTGACTGTCTGTCTGTCGGACGGCCTGACTGACAGACGATGACCAGACCCAGGACTCTCCTCTGCCTCCTCGCCCTCTGGCTGCCTGTCCTCTGGCTGCCTGTCCTCTGGCTGCCTGTCCTCTGGCTGCCTGTCCTCTGTTCCAGTCAAGAGTCCTCCCCGCGGCGACCACAGACCCCCAGCCCCTTGGACGCACTGCCAGGGGTCCCCCGCGACAACACCACCACCACCACCCCAACACCACCGGCACCACTGCGAGGTATCCGCCATGACAACACCACCACCACCACCACCACCACCCCAACACCACCGGCACCACTGCCAGGGGTCCGCCGCGACAACACCACCACCACCACCCCAACAACACCAACACTGCGAGGGGTCCGCCAAGAGAACACCACCACCACCACCACCCCCCAATCTCCAGGACCTCCACCAGAAGGGGTCCACCACCGAGACAACAACACCACCACCACCACCCAACCTCCACCACCACCAGAAGGGGTCCACCACCGAGACAACACCACCACCACCACCACCACCCAACCTCCACCACCACCAGAAGGGGTCCACCACCAAGACAACACCACCACCACCACCACCCAACCTCCAGTACCTCCACTAGAAGGGGTCCACCACCAAGACAACACCACCACCACCACCACCACCCAACCTCCACCACCACCAGAAGGGGTCCACCACCGAGACAACACCACCACCATCACCACCACCCAACCTCCACCACCACCAAGAAGGGGTTCACCACCGAGACAACACCACCACCATCACCACCACCCAACCTCCACCACCACCAGAAGGGGTCCACCACCGAGACAACACCACCACCACCCAACCTCCACCACCACCAGAAGGGGTCCACCACCAAGACAACACCACCACCACCCAACCTCCAGTACCTCCACCAGAAGGGGTCCACCACCGAGACAACACCACCACCACCACCCAACCTCCACCACCACCACCACCAGAAGGGGTCCACCACCACCACCACAACACCACCCTTGGTTTGGAGAACAAAAACATCTCCACCCCGAGAGACCCCAGCAGAGACCCCCAGACCGCGGACCCCTCCAAAGGCCGTCCGACGCCCCCCGCCCCCACCCGGACCAACGCCAGCGAGGTGGGTGGGGGGGCGGCGGGGAGAGGAGAGGAGTGCGGGAGACCCTTCTGCCCCCTGTCCTCGGGGAGGCTGTGCTTCCTGGCCCTGTGGGCGCTGGCCATGGCCTCCGCGCTCTTCCTCGGGCTGACCATCTTCCTCTGGGCGCGGCTGTCGGCGCGCGGCCAGCGGGCCGGGCCAGGGGGCGACCCCGACCCCGCACCCCAGGGGGCAGCGCTGGGCCTGGGGGACATGTGGGCCGTGCGCCGGTCGTCGGTGGGGGAGCGGGCGGAGTTTTGGTACGCCAGCCCCAGGACGGCGAGGAGGAGGGAGGAGGAGGCGAGGACGTCTGTGAGGGAGGGGGACGAGAGGGAGAGGAGGGCAGGGAGGAAGGAGGCCAGGGGAGAGGAAGAGGTCTCCGGGCTCCTGACCCAGCCCAGAGTGACCTTAGAAGACATCAGTGGTTTCTGGAACGTCAACGGGAGGCCGGCGACACAGGCGCCAAGGGACAGTAGAAATGAATACATGTATTATTAATATTCTTCGGGCAAACCTGCTTCATGCAAAAAAACTATTGTTGCCAACGACTGCATTGCGATTGGTATTGGTCTTTATCCTGCGGACCAATCACAACACGAGATAGACTGTCTCAATGTGTGCTCAAGTGTAACTTCATTAGTTTTCATCGTGTAATCTGCATGTAACATGTTGATTAACATGCTGTAATATCTATCTTAATGTAGTGTTTCATGTCCTGTTTAATGTTATATTGTGAAATGAAATTCTATCCAAGTTTTTTTTAGTTTTGTTTTTTTATGTCTTCATCGGTACAGAACAACTCAGACAGAGGACCAATTAAAATAATAATAGAGATTGGGCGGTAGAGAACCGCCCACTCAGGTCTACTGCGTTCGTCGTAGCTGGGCTGATGGTAAACGTTTCCTGTAGCGCTCGGCACCTTCCGAGATCTGACCGGCCTCTTCATGACCTAAAAATGGCGACCGCTGTTGACGTAGACGTTCAGGTTGAGTCAAAACAAGGCGTGTCACTTGGTCCTCATGTCTGACACAACAGGATGCCTCCGCCCGATTGATCAACAAAATGTTGACGCATGTCTGCGTGCGTGCGTGCGTGCGTGCGTGCGTGCGTGCGTGCGTGCGTGCGTGCGTGCGTGCATGTGTGTGTGTTTGCGCATGTGTGTGTGTTTGTGTGTGTGTGCGCGTGTATGTCAATACGAGCTATTAT
>OLKM01000667.1:68092-85592 GCA_900291075.1 Melanogrammus aeglefinus
TATTCTAATATTGCTATGATATGTGTAAAAAATGCTTATGAGTGTATTATAACAGTTAAACATATTTAAAATATATACAAAACAGCTGTACATAATTTTTGGCCAGTAAAAAATCTTTCTGGCCAGTAGATTTTTAAAGCTCACTAGCCAGTTGGCCAGTGAGCAAAAAAGTTAAGTTTGAACCCTGCATATAATACTCATATGATACTATCCATCTCTTTTTCGCTGACTCAGAGATATTTAAGTACACTGACAGAAGCGCTGACGCTGACAGAAAGCCAACCCGAGCGCATCCCCCTTGGAAAAGATACATTCAGTCTGTGCGTCTCCCAACCATCGATATAGTCCAACTAAACCAGTTCAAGGTGTTAGACACACTAGACTGGAATGAGTCAGCCCCTTAATGGACCGGGAACGGGTCGTGACTCAGAACCATGCCCTTGACTTTACCCTGCAGAAGGCTGCAGTGAATCTAGGCTTGTGATTAGAAACACAAGGCTAGATTACAGGAGAGGACCTGCTCACTGCTCGGAGGAGCATCTGGAAAAGAGCTGGAACCACGCAGTGTGGCAGCTCGCCCTGCTCTTCATATCGCTCACGCACACAGGGGCTACAAGGCATGCCCCAGAGTGTTCAAACTAGGCCAAAAGTATTTTCATGGATTTGAAATTTGGATTTGAAGCAAAAAATATCCTTCCAGTTTAATAACATCCAGTAATATTCCAAGCACCTTCAGCCTTTCAGTGAGGACTGCTGTGTTTAGTGGCCGATCAACTGACCACCAAAAGACGGATTGTTAGAACAGGCAAACATCGGCGCATTTATTTGCAGGCAATATATATAAACAGAAAAGCACATTTCAACCGATTTCATTAAATAAATGCTGTTTACATTTTTGTGATTTGCATTGAACATGCCTATTTGTGTTTGGTTTAAAGGTGACACATTATAGCACCAGGTATGAGTGAAATTAGTCATTCCAGGCCGTTTTGAGAATCTGCCTTTTCCGTCATCACAAGCGGGCGTGTCCCCCTAGATGTGTGCTGGATAGATCAGCCCACCAGGCGACCCAGAGTTAACTGGTTAACTGGACCACTTGTGATGTCAGAAGAGGCCGATTGTTTAAGCGGCTTTGTGATGGCTGATCCCACGCACACCTGGCGGTACAACACGTCACCTTACAGTTAAGGCCGTTTTTAAATCCTGGTCCTAACCCTCCGCGGGTGTGTGCAGCTGGGTGGCTGCGGGCTGTTTGGCGTCGGGGTGTGGCTCTCCTTCACCCAGGCCGAGTTCTCCTCCCTGCCCCTGTCCTTTCCCTCCCTCTCCGCCGCCAACCTGCTGCTGGTGGCCGGCGGCGTCACCATGGTGACGGGCTTCCTGGGATGTCTGGGCGCGTTGAAGGAGCAGCGCTGCCTTCTGATGACGGTGACCAACACTGCAGCTCACTAACACTCCACAACGCCGACACACGAGGCGTCGGGGGGGGTTGGGGAGTGGACGAGGTCACGAGACACGCTGACAGCCTTATCTAGAGGGCGGGGGGGGGGGGTATGATAATCGTTTCACCTTTATACCCAAGACAGTTCATGTGCATCGTCTTTAAAGGCTAAAGAAAACAGAAATTGCACACGCATGTCCAAAATTCAGCAACCTTATGGACTACCCTAACCTCTCTCTCTTGGTAGTTATGAGAGGGGTGAGCTCTGAGCTTGAATTCCACGTGTGTTCTCACTTAGCAGCTGTGTGTGTCATGGGGAGGGTTTCTGTGCTTTTCTGTTGCCATGTTCCCTTCATTCTGTCGTTTCATTAACTGTGAAGGATCAACAGCTCTATTCTGGTGTCTTGTAGTTCTTTGTGATCCTGCTGCTCCTGGTTCTGACTGAGGTGACTCTGGTGCTGGTGATACACGTCTTCCACAACAAGGTGAGGCCTGGATCCACGGGCTCTCAGGTTGTGCTGAGATGAACACATCTGTGGGCTGCTGTACCGGTCCACTGTGAACCAAAAAAAAAACATACTGTAGAAAATGTCTGTGAATAAATACCTGTGCAGCAACGTATCACTTATTATAACATCATGGGTCATCTTACTAAAAACGTGTATTTGCTACACTGGTATAAATGAACGCAGCTATATGGCTCATTTAAACGTCCTTATTCATATTTATATCATGAGCCACCCTTCAGGATCACCGGGTAACACATGTCGTCTTCCCCTCCCTTCAGCTGGACTCCAAAGCGCAGGGCGAGTTGAAGGAGGGGATGAAGGGGTACACGAGTGATGAGGGCCTGAAGAAGTCCTGGGACAGCGTTCAGAAGATGGTGAGGAAGGATACCCCTCCCCCAAACCCCCCCAAACCCCCCATGGTCAGGCCCCCGTCGCTCTGAGATATCATCCACTCCAGACACACACAGTGCGGGGGTTCAGCAGACGGCCTGTGGTGCCCTGTAGGAGGGGGGACCCTATAATCAAGGGTTGGTGTGGGGGGGTGATTAAACGGCTACAGGGCGGAGGTTTGCCTCACCCCGGTGTTTAAACACCAACACAACATCCCCGGTCTAGCCACCAACAAGGTAGTTTGAAGCTGCTGTTCTGACGGACTCACACCCACCGAATGAGGGCGACCTCGTTTGAAAACATTACGTCGGCAACAAACACACAACAAACAACGAGACGACACAGTGTGGTGGTGAAGGCGCCGCACACAGAAGTGAGCGAGGGGTCCTCGTTGTGTGTGACGGCGTGTGCGTGTCTGTCCCCCGCCTGCAGTTCAAGTGCTGCGGCGTCACGGACAAGACGGACTGGTACGGGGTGCTGAACGACACCCTGCCCTCCTCCTGCTGCTCCGTGGGGGCGCACCAGTGTGTGGAGGGCTGGAGCGAGGTGAGGGGGGGGGGGCCGGGGGGGATGGGGGTTGTGTTGTGGAGTTGTGTTTTTTCTGTTGTACTGTTGTGGAGTTGTGTTGTTGTGTTGTTGTGTTGAGTTGTTGTGTTGGTGTTGTTGTGGAGTTGTGTTTTTTCTGTTGTTCTGTTGTGGAGTTGTGTTGTTGTGTTGTTGTGTTGTGTTGTTGTGTTTGTTCTGTTGTTGTGTTGTTGTGTTGAGTTGTTGTGTTGTTGTGTTGTGTTGTTCTGTGGAGGCGGGGGGGTCATGTGGGGAAAGCTGGGTCCCAGGAACTGCGTTCCAGATGTGCGTGTTGTGCGCATGGTGGTGTATATTCTTCCACACATATGGGAATGCTTGGAGTTCAGCGCTCACCACAGCAGCAGTGCGCCTCCTTACAGCCAGCGAACGCCACGTGTCTCCGGTCAGACTCCAGCCTCTCTGCGCTGGTGGTCAACTCTTTGGGCTCTTCTCCTGCTGCTCACCATCGAGTTCTTGTAGCATGATGATCCACCGCGGGACGCTGGAGCACTCTCCCGCTCTCCTGACCGAGTGTTGTCCCCCTCCCCCCCCAGGCCTGCTACCAGAAGGCCAGGAAGTGGCTGCTGGACAACATCCCCTCGGTCCTGGTGTTCGGGGTGTGCATCGGGGTCGTTCAGGTAGAGTCAGCAGTCCTTGAACTCTGGTTCAGCGTGAGGAGGGCGTGCGGTGGGTGTTCAGGGCGACTCTGAGGTCATCCCGTGTACCAGACCCACGGCAGTATTTAACAATAGGAGACAACAAATGAAGGAGATTACAGGTAACAGGTTAAGGGGAGAAGGTAAGAGAGGCGTCTACAAAAGAGAAGTACATGTGAGGATACATTTATGACAGATATTTAAGAGGGTATAAGTAAAAGTTGCATAGTTTTTTTGTTTAGATTGTACTAAAAACCATAATTGATGTTTGAATCTGTCTTTTAGCCGACAGAAGTCCCCCATGTCTTAGATATCCTGTACTTGTTGTGACCAATTGTGTTTTCCCTGCTCAGATTCTGGCCCTCGTCTTCTCTCTGCTGATGTACTGTCAGATCCTGCGGGCTGAGAAGTACCTGGACTGAGTCTGGTGGGACGAAGAGGAAAAGATGAACCATAGACTGTCCTGGGGTCACAGCGTCACCACACATACACAGACTGTACATACATACCTTTGATCACTATGACAACATGATTCAACTGTGTGACAACCCCGTCTCAAAAGCTCAAACTGATCAAACTGATTCAGAGGGTTTGATGAGCGTGTCCAAAGTGTGCTCACACAGCCGTTACCAACGGCAACCAAAACCGGAGGCTGTGAGCTACGCAAGCGACCCAAGGATGTTGTTCAAAAACATACGTCTTAAAATGTGCTTTGCTTATTATTCACGTGCTGATGTCCCGGTCCACGTTGTATAATATTGATTACCACTTCGTATTTCTTGGCAATCATTAGTCGTAGACCGATGGAGACGTCAGCAACGTCAAGAGGGATAGATGATAATTTTTACCGTACACAGAACTAAAAAACAAAAACCAATGAATGATAGATGGAGTGAATGTGCGCATAATTTAAATTTACATTTCAACAATGTTTTTGGATCTGTAATCTATTGAATGTATTTTTGTTGAGATACTCAAATAAATATGGTATTGTTCAATTATTGTTATTATTATTATCAAATTGCAGAAAGCCTAGCACAAATACCACAAAATGTACAAATAACTTTTTGTAAAATTGTTTTTATTAAAAAAATGTTTCAAAAAAACAAAACCGTACAAAACATGCCAAAGATTCTTAAATTAATAAATACAGCATCGAGTCGGGACATTGTCTGTGCTTAGTCAAGGTAAGGAATACACTGATTCCCCTTAAGCGTCGTTGCCGTCCGACATGACCCACGACCCAGTTCCTATAAATAATAATGTGCATAGTTCACGGAGCTCAGAGTGTCCGGCCTGGCCGCCACTAGCCGGGAGCGTGTTGACAATGGCGTAAAAATTATTGTTTGTGCCATTAGTGTTGGCATTGTAAAATATTAATTTAAAAGGTAAACAAAAGCGTGCCTGCAAAATGAGCACGCACAGTTCATTATTTTCCCACGCCACTAATTTAAAAAGGCTTGTTAAGACAGAGTATTGTTATTCCCAAGCGTTTCAGGGGGGTGTTGAATGAGGGCCCAGAACCACCAGACGGTATCGTGTTCCTGGATGAGATCACATCCTCGGACTGATTAGTCCTGCTATGGTAAACAGTACCACCCCTCGTTAGGAAACGCTCTTTGTTCAGTTCTTGTAAAGACGTGTCACATAAAAAGACCTCACAGAGGCTACTGACCTGAGCTCAATCCAAACCCCAAAATGTCCTCGGATTGATGATACATTCATTTCCCGTTTTTGATGCTTTCAAAGCAATTGCAATGTCGTCTTCAATGATGAAGCCTTTGTTCTTCAATGCCCTGCACCTGAAGACGGCGGCTCTCGGGACCGTCTTCTCTCCCGGCAGGTGGGAGACACACGGTTCGGCGTTTCAAGTGGTCACACCCCTGTTGGCCACTAGGGTTCCCTCTGACCTCTCAGTCAAACTCAGGAGCCTCCTCTAAATGAACAATGTTCTCCTGAGAAACGGAAAAAAGGCTGATGTCAGAGTTACTGTCACGGTAACAGAGCGACCTGCAGGCTGGCATCTCCGCATGATTACTGAAGAAAGCATGGAGCAAAACTATTTAAAAATAATCAGCGATAAAGATCATTCACAGACATGACTTTCAGCCGGACCCATTTCAACGTGCATGTGCAGAGTACCCCGAGAAAGCAGCCTGGTATGATTCACCGAGCCTTACCCGCTGTTTCAACAAATCGTGTTTCTGAAGCGGGGATCTATTAGGGTTATCGGCTGTTAGCAGCAAACATTCAACTAGTACTAGTAAACAGAGAAACTAATTGCGCCGTAAAGTCTGCTGAATGTTCTCTGTGGCCGGCCAATGTAGGAACACATTGAGTCCAATCTGCTTCTGAAAGCTCATCGACAGTTTTTTGTTTCTGGTGCAAAAAGTTCTGCTATAACACACTAGGGACGTTGGATCCTAGGTCATTACGGCCAGTAACCCCATTTTACGGCCAGTAACCCCATTTGAAATCGCCTTCCTTTACTCTGCACATGCTCATTGCATTACCCGTCCAGCTGCCTCGCCAAGTAATAAAAAAAACAAACGGCCCTTTTTAAGTTCCTTAGCCTTAAAGCTGACATATTACACCACCAGGTGTGGGGGTGATTAGCCTTCCTCCATCACTAGCGGGCGTGTCCCCCTAGACGAGTGCTGGATGGATCGGTCCACCAGCCTACCTGGTGGGCCGTGGCCAACGTCGCTCATCCGTCCAGCACACGTCCAGGAAGACGAGCCAATCCCCCCCCCCCACCCGGGGTCCCCTTTAACCCCGTTGGGGGGAGACCACGGCCGGGGCCCCGTCCCTCTGCTCACCCAGCCGCCGCGGCTCTTCAGCCAGGGCGCGAAGGTCTCCATGTAGCGCTCGGCGTAGCCCTGCATGCGCTGGGCGCCGGTGGCCGTGACCACGCGGCGCGACACCTCCATGGTGACCGCCACGCGGCGCAGGGTGGGGCTGGCGCGGAGGGGCTCCGGCAGCGGCAGGGCGGGGGGCTGCCCTCGATGTTGCTGAAGGCGTCCAGGAGCTTGGCGAAGGAGGGGTAGGAGAGGCGCGTCAGCCTGGAGCGGAGGAAGGGGTCCGACTGGATCTGGGAGAGAGGGGGGCGGGGGACAGAGGTGAGGGGGTCCCGGGCCTTGTGCATTTACAAATCATACACTTTTCTAGAAGTCCTGGAGGTGATGGTTTATATTTAAAACGGGGTTTGACGCACACGCCATTTCAGGAATGCAAAGTACACAAAAACCAGCCACACACACACACACACCACACACAAAAAAAACCCCGAACCTAAGACGCTGCCCTCCAGAGGTCACTGCGTGCCTTTTAGTTCTTCTACCTCCGATTCTGTCTTCTTCTTTTGGGACCTCTCCTTCCTCTTTGTCCCGACTCCTCTCCTCGAGGGGCGCGGCCCCTAGGTGCCGTCCTGAGCCCCTCCGCTGCCTGCACAGAGCTGTGACCCCGTTCCTCCAGCAGGCCTCCCCTAGCCGGGACCACTGGCTCCTCTTTGTTTTTGACTTTCCTTCTCTGTCTGAAATGTTTCTTCTCTTGAACTCTTTTAGAAGATTTTTGGGCAACAAAACCCAATAGCAACGTTTTTTATACATTCTCCTGTGGTCCAGCTTAAGAGTTCTTAACGGTCTGCAATACATCATCAGCGGTGAACCTCTCCAGCAGCTGGTTCAACACACTCCACTCCAAGTCTTCTGAACGGTAGGGTAGCAGGGGATTGTCCATCCGATACAGTTGGACTATTGACCAATGACTGGTTTAGTGAGGTCCGCGTGGGCTCTGCGCCTCAACGGGCCTTGAAGGTATTGCTCACGGCATTTAACCCACAACTCCGTAGACTAAGAACCTCCTTACCCTCCCTTCATCTCTTTGGGCCTTTTTTCCACCAACTTCCAGTTTCCGTCGGAGCGATCGCCTGAAAGCTACTAGGCCATGAAGGCCTAGCACATGATGATACACACGATGATACGATGATACGATCATCACCACATGCATGTCCAGGAAATGGCCGGTCCAAAAACCTTTTGTTAGTCCCTCTCCCACAACCGGACGTGGATAATATCCGACCGCTGGGATGTCAGGGTGACTTCAAGGGAGGCCATACGGACGGTTTAAAGGCAGACGCTGAATGACACCCCAAGAATCAAACAAGGCCTTCATGGCCTCATCCAACGAGGTCCCCGGGGGATGGGTCACGGCTGGGGATTTGAGGAGCGGCGGTTTGTGGGGGTACACGGCCTAACGTCGGGGTCAGTGGGCTGGTGGAACAATCAGGTGGGCCACCCAAGGTGCCCTTGATGCCTGGAACAGGCGTCAAGGGCACCTTGACGCCTGGAACAGGCGTCCACTCTTCCACCCTCCTAGGGAATCGGCACACCCTCCATACCAAGAAGCTATTGGCATGTAGTCGATTTAAATAACAAACTTCCCATTGTGGGAAGTTCAAATAAAGGAATCTCCAATGTGTTCCATACTCTCCAGACCCTGGTCTGGATGCAGAGATGTTGTGTGCTGTTATTTGAGTGTGGCTGGAGGATTATATACCAATTCACCCCACAAGGGGGCGCTGCAGGCCCATGTCTGGTGACTACACAACGCATGCTCAATCCCTAAGCAGGGAACATCTGTGGGCGATACGGATGGAAAGGAACGCGTAGGCCAGCCATTGGCTCCAAAGCTGATGAGCAACACATTTGATCTCCCATCGATCGTTTTCAGAAAATTTTCAGACGGACAAGCTATGAGTTACCGGCAGAAACATGCGATAACATGTCGATTTGGTCAATAACAACATGGGGAGCAAAGTGGGGTCAAGGCTCTGCCTTCACGTGAATAGAAATATATACCTTTGAGGTGATGGCATCTGCTTCCATGGAGAGAACATTGATGAGCTGGTTCACAACCTCGTCCTTAGTTAAAACTGGAAAAACAACAAATGACAACGTTATGCTCTGTGTAGGGTATATATGTGTGTGTGTGTGTGTGTGTGTGTGTGTGTGTGTGTGTGTGTGTGTGTGTGTGTGTGTGTGTGTGTGTGTGTGTGTGTGTGTGTGTGTGGTGTGTGTGTGTGTGTGTGTGTGTGTGTGTGTGTGTGTGGACTCACCAGGGTCAGCGGGTTGGGCAGTGGATGAGATGGTCACAGCGGGGGCTGGAGTTTCGACTGGACTAACTGTCCTCTTAATGCTTTGGGACCGCTTGGCAATCCTGTCCAGTCGCTCTGCTACGTCCTCATAGAACTCAGGAGGGTGGTCTGCACACACACACACACACACACACACACACACACACACACACACACAACACACACAACACACCACACAACACACACACACACACACACACACACACACACACACACACACACACACACACACACACACACACGAATGCATTTCATAAAGACATTCTTTACATGATGTGGATGGAAAATGAATAGTTTTCAACAACAGCGTATTGTCCCCCACAAACTCATGGCTATATTGTGCGTTAAACACTAGCTACTACTAGTACTTGCTACTACTAGTACTTGCTACTACTAGTACTTGCTACTACGCGAGTGCACTGCAGACATAGCGTCTACGGCCAATAGCAGCAGCCATGTGATGTCCTGACATCACATGGTGCCCATTTGAGCCCCCCCCAAAAGAGCACGTCCTTACTGGGGGAGTCGATGGGGTCCAGGGACTTGGGCCCGATGTTGAGGGCCAGCTGGCTCGGCCTCGGGGGCCGGGGGTCCATCTTCGGAGAGTCCTTCGAGGTCTTGCGGCGGAAGAGATCAGAGAACTGCTTCTTCAGCTTCTTCTTGGTCTTCTTCTGCAGCCGGGGGTCTGAGCCCCCGTCCTCGTCTGACGTGGACGACGGGGAGAAGAAGCCGTCGTCCGGCTGGGGGGCATTCCTCTTTGTTATCTATCGTTATTAACCACGACACTGCAGCGCAGACCCTATGTTCAGATAACACACGACGGAATCCACTACCTCGTGTCGGAGGCGGTTCACGGCGAGGCCGGGGGCCGCTTTGGGCCGCGCGTCCTTCTCCAGGGAGCCGCTGGGGTCCTTGTCTTTGGGGGGGCCGGTGTCTTTGGGGGGCCGCCGCATGGTGCGTCTGAGGAGGCCCTTCAAGCCTTTCTTCCTCTCATCGCCCGAGCTCACCTCGTCGTCCGGGGAGTGGAAGCCATTCCTGGCTTTGGGCCCGAGCTGGGGCACACAGCTGGCCAACGGGAAGAGTGCGACATCATAGATATGAAGAAGGGAAAAGGTTGAGATGGGGGTTGAAATGGCCAACCTGGGCCATGAGCTCTGTGAGCTCTAGCTAGCATCACCCAACAGGGAATGGACACGGGTACCGACATGTACCAGGGCTAACCCCAAATGATCCCCAACTAGGAAAGACGCCTTGACGGGCCGGCAGCGAGACGAGGGAACGTCTACATTCTGAATCGGCTCATTGCTGGTTGGTCAGCTCATACAGATGCAGACGCAGTTCTCAAAGAGCATGACGGATAGCTGATTAGTAGCTATATATGGGATGTAATACCTATGCCACTTACAACAAATTACACTCTATACCGCAGAATTGTTCAATATTTGCTCCTGATTGGTCTAAAACATTCCAAGAGTGTCTATAACATTATTTTTAAATAACAGGACACACTCTGCCTTTAAACAGTTTTGAATCAATGTGCTACAAATCAAACGTCAACAACACTCCAGTAGAACATAGACCAGATCTTTCCTGGGTTACACAAAAACAAGATACTCAGAGCATTGTGGAAGTGTGTTGGCATTATGGCTGGTTGACTTCATGAGAGCACCCTGAAAGGCTGTCCCTCACATGATAGCTCTCCTATCTCACCAACAGCACCTCCACTCCAGGCCTTGGACGTACCTGTACTTGCTGTTGTCCTTGTAGGCACCCCCCACCCGGCCAGGCCGGTCGGCCAGGGGCACATCCAGGGACTTGTGCAGGAAAGCCTTGAGCACAAGGCGAGTCTCCTCCTTTATCTCCAGCAGGGAGATGGACGAGACGGACGAGGTGGAGCGCGCCGCAATCCAGCCCCCCTTTCAGGCCGCTCATCGCGCTGCTTGTCATCGAGACTGAGCGGCACGCGGACGCTTTTAAGGAACGCTTCATTGTATCAAACCCTAACGGCTGGGCCTTTAAGAATGTGTAAAGTCCTGTTCTTCAGCTTTACTCAACACACTCTTTGGTTTCTGGTACACCTTATTAATGAGTTGAGTAATAATTGTGTATTGAATGAGATGTGTAAACTAGAAAATATATTTAAATCGAAAATGTCATTAGGTTTTTACTTTCGGCTAGAGTTAGAGGCCCAAAAACCACAACAGGGTTGAAGAGAGGGTATGTTGGTAGGTTGCTTGGTCACTCACAACATCATTAGAAAGGCCTACCGTCACACATGTCGCTCCCGCTACATGTCGAGGAACGAGGAACCTATGTACCGATGACTGAAGGGGTGATGGTGCCATGCCCAAGGGCTCGGAAACCAAACACTCACAAACACTCGGTCGCACTGGTTAGGTGACATTCCACTCATATAGGTGTACATCTACACCTGTATGAGTGGTGTACATCTACACCTGTATGAGTCTATACCAGGCAGTAACATAAACCCACATAAGGCAGTATAACATGTGACATGTCTCTCACATATGATGCTCCAAGCGACTAACACACAACTGGCATAAGCGTGTATATAAATATATACGTATATATATGAATATTGATTTAAAAAGTTACAATCACACTTCATCAAAGTATGCCTATGACAGCCAGGAGGCCTATGTGAAACGAGAGTTTAAACTTTGTGACGATGTATGGATAATGATAATGTATGATAATCATGGATCATCAATAATATGCTACTTCAACTATGTTATTTTATTATATGTAATAAAAACATAATAGAGCGACACATCAGTTTCTAAGTACAAAGTGAAACTATAAAAAGTTGTATATACTGCACAAAAAACAAACCGTTTGGGTTAAACTGGACTAGTAGGAGAAAAAGTTATAAAGTTATGTAGGCTACTTTTCTTTTTTTTTGTTTATCTTTATATTTTAAGTCTCCTTACTTAATTAACATGCATTATATTGCATGTCATATAGTGCACCTGTTTTGTGTCACTGTGGTAGAATGTGGTTCGATGTTCCCAACGACGTCATTCACGAGCAGCACGAATATCCGAGTCCGCGTTTCAAAAACCGGCGGATTCTTCCACGGATTGGCGTTCACCTGACGCGTTGGTTGACGTAAAGGGACCGCTGTAGAGTGTGTGTCTCACCTTTGTCCGCGTGCCCAGAGGGACAGCTATAGAGCGTTTATCTCACCTTTGTTCGCGTGCCCCTCTCGTGCGGAGGGTCTCTGCTGTCGCTCCTCCAGCCAATGGACTCAATCACTGCTCCGCCAAGTTCAGCGAAACTTAACTCAAGTGTGTTTTTGTTTCGCCGCAATTAAAAGCATTTAAAAACGCACAAGTCCACATACATACTAATTTCGTTTCGCCAAATCGCCAAAGAACAAGAACAGAGTCTCTTGTGGTCGAAGTCGGGACGTAGCGCACGTCAAGCGGCGGAGGCTAGTCTCTGGAGCTAGCTGACCTGAGTGCTGCTGGTGACCCATGCGAGGCTGTGTGCGCGCGAGGCGGTGAGCGCGCTGTCTGGCTACTCCCCCAGACCCGTCCCCCCTCTCGCTGCTGCTGCCATGCACCACCCTCCACAGGAATTACTCGGGCTTCAAGAACATCGATCGGATTTTTTTTTACCACTTTTACAGATTAAGTAAGAATAAGTGGAAGTTTACATTGCACCATCATTTTTCTTCCTTCAAAAATTCCGAATCACAATGTAATGTACGCCTGACGTCATATTTCGATAGAAAGAAAACTGTACAATCATAGTTCCTGTAACTGATCCAAGGATGTCCCTGTATTGGTGAACTTTCATGGTCTTATTCAGTCCCGCAGCAAAAGTAATCAAACTGTATTCAATTAGGCAGTGATACCGGGCATCAATAGCAAACATATATTTTGAGCATCCCCACATAATTCTTGCCCAGATTAATTTTATGTTCCTCGTTTTTATGTGTAAAATATCGTTATATTTTACCCCGCCTAACATAAACATATACACATTTTAGTTGCAACAATATAAAGATGACAAGCTGTAATTCAATAGGATCTTCGATGTGATGAACCCAGTTGAATTTTGACATGGTCATTTTAATTACGTTGTATTTTCAATCGTTTTTTGTCATACATGTTTCCTATTATAACAAATGGGATTTATCGCTTAAGTCCACCTGGGAACAATGTGAATTAGCATTTACAACTTTAATTGGTTCTTTGGGTCATGGTCATAAGCATTGAGTGTGACAGATTTATGAAATAATAATCTCAACATTTAGTAAAACATACAAGTGGATGATGGAGTATGACTTTCTGGAATATAATTAAATAGATTATTGTGTTTGACAGTAGATTCAAACTACCCAGAGACAGCTTGCGAGTTCACATTTGACCTTGACTCAAAGGCTGATCTAATGCTACACACATAACACACGCATAAAACACACAACACTTAGCGGTGACAATCAGAAATCAGATTTAATTATATAACTGAATAGGAACACGTTTGGAGCAAATGGCAGCTGTGAAAAAACTTCATGGTCACATGACCATACATTATTGTACTCTACAATTGTAATCAGTGTACAGAACTCAGAGGCAATGCAAAAATGCAACACAACAAGCTGTACAACATTCGTGCGTTTTGCACAATACAGTGGCAATAACATAATCACAACGATAAATTGTGAACCGGCCGCAGTTGTGTCTGTCATGGCACGGATGCTGCTTGACCCACACAGGCACTCACACACACACACACACACACACACACACACACACACACACACACACACACACACACACACACACACAGACACACACACACACACACACACAACACACACACACACACACACAACACACACACACACACACACACACACACACACACACACACACACACACACACACACACACACAACAGACACACACACACACACACACACACACAGACACACACACACACACACACACACACACACACACACACACACACACACACACACACACACAGACACACACACACACACACACACACACACACACACACACACACACACACACACACACACACACACACACACAAGACACACACACAGACACACACACACACACACACACACACACACACACACACACACACACACAACACACACACACACACACACACACACACACACACAGACACACACACACACACACAGACACACACACACACACACACACACACACACACACACACACACACACACACACACACACACACGCAGGCAGAGCCCTCCACTCGGCGCCCCCCAAAGCCTGCCCAGCGTCGGCCGACACCACGACACTGGTACAAGGATTGGGAGAGGCCGAGCCGGAGGAGGAAGAGGCCTTTCCTCTGGGAAGAGGCAGCGCTGTGTAATCCCATGGACCGGCCGGGGGTAGGTTGTTAGACAAGCGGCCGCATTCGATGCAAATGTTGGCATGAAAGTACAACGCAATAACAAACTTCCTGATCTTAATTTCGTACAGGGTCCAAAACACAGTTTTCCTATGCATACTTTTACAGAGGAAACAATCCTGCAAATGATAGAAGCACAATCAATGCGTATGAATAAAGCACAAATAACCTACGCGCACACACTCACACACAAACACACACAGGTACACACAGGAGTCGTGAAGTAGCGTTAGTGTGTCCGTGCGTTCGGTCAAGTATAACTCCGGCACAAGACCGCAGGAAAAGTCAAGAATTTCTATTTTTAACATGCCTTCATGTGTCCCGAGCCGCTCTGCCTCGTCCGGGGTCCGACCACTGCTCACTTCCTGTCCCCGTCGGAGGGGGAACGTGTCTGTGCGGCGGCGGCGTCGCTTCGGTTGGTCCTTCATCCTCACCGAGCTCCGAGCACGCCCCTCGCCCCTCGCCCTCCCCGGCCGCGCTGCTGCCCTGTTTGGCCCCGCTCTCGTGCCCTTCTCCCATCCCTCCATGTCGACGGCGATTCTATCATCACTCTGGGCCCCCCCCTCCCACCCCCCTCACACCTCACCCCCCAACAAAAGACCCTCTAACTACCATCTGCCGGCCCCCCCCCCAACCCCTACGCAGCCTCACCCTCCCAAGCAAAGACCCTCCAACCCCCCCGCTCCCCCGCCCTTCTGAGACCTCTGATGGCCAGATCTCTGTCCTCAGAGCCGGAGCCAATGGGGAGTAAGTGAGCGGGCGCGGCACTTCCTTTGTGACAGGAAACTAACAACAAACACCGAAAAGAGTTAGTGAAATAGAGAGAGAGAGAGAGAGAGAGAGAGAGAGAGAGAGAGAGAGAGAGAGAGAGAGAGAGAGAGAGAGAGAGAGAGAGAGAGAGAGAGAGAGAGAGAGAGAGAGAGAGAGAGAGAGAGAGACAGAGAGCGACAGAGACAGAGAGAGGGGGGGTGGTTGTTAGTGATAAAGGAGGCGATAAAGAGGAAGATGTTTTAATGGGTTATAATGGTTTTAAATGGTCACCAGAAAACTGCACAGTTCATTTTTTACTTTAGGAAACTTACTTTAGGAAAACACAGTTGTTTAAACGTTATTTTGCCTTTTCATCCGTGGTCAAACTGCAGCTGAATAGCGCGGCATTCATCGTAGAGATATGTGCTGTGCTTTATGCAGAACTGCAGATCCCCCTGTCAGTGCATACCCTGGGACGCCCGCAACAAATAGAGCATTTACAGAAAGGACAATAATTGTTCTTTATGGTAAGTGAAAAGAGAAGTGAAGGACAAGAAGTCTACGGACCGGAGGCATATAAACCTTGTTCTTCCCCTGCACCTGACCGTCACCTTGTCAATAACCATATATATCGTTCATTTCTTTATTTTAAACAATTATCAGCGAAATAGCCAGACACAACCTCCGCAGCCAACAGACCGGGGGCGTACATTAAAAGATAGTGAAGATAGGGCATCAAAAAATGGTACAAGCCTCCGGCTTTAGGTCCAAAGTGTTTCAAATGATGTGTATAGATAACATAACTATGTTAATGGAGGGTGGGGCAGGGGGGTTGACCGTGGGGGCTTAGTGGGTGAGATTGTTTACAGGCTGTGGGGTGGTGGTTCCTATAATATGGCATCCCTCCCCCACACGCCTCGACCCGGCACCCACCATGAGCCTCCAGACTTAATGAGTCCGGCCGCTGCAGGAGACCCTGAATAAATGTCCCTACATGGCGAGAGCTGTGTCTCTGAACAGAGAGCACAATCGCTTTAGGCTCGGATCCTGTTTCTGTGTCTCTTGCCCATCTGCGTGTCTTCTCTACATCTGGGTGATTTTGTCATTTAGAGGTTTATTCGCAGTGGGTGCGGTAATATGCTAACAAAAACAGGAAACCCAAAGTCACATAGGCAGGAAATGCTACTGTTAGTTGAGAGGCTGAGAAATAAACAGATGCAATCTCTCAAAGGCAGGCCAAGTCAGCTTCTCTCTCCGAGCAGTAATCAACGTAATCAGCGTTATATGAAAAATACTTCAAGTTGAAGATTGATCTTTACTAAATACAATAAAACAATGATAAAATAAAGTGATGTTTAAAAGATGCACAACGTCAAATGTATTTTTTTTTTTATTATTTCGGTTTATACAGTTTCACAAAAGGAAAATACACAAAAATATTGGTTATCTAACAACACAAACAACACACAGACACACACACAGACACACACACACACACGCACACACACACACACTCACATCAACCAACGTGCTTATACGTGCCACGATGGAGTCGCCTGGAAACATTCGTACCGATATCATAGAACACAGTGCTACTTCACCTGGTGACATGGAACCATGGGGGTCCGAAAGAGGGGGGGGGGGGGGAGAACAGTGACACAGACCTAACAAAATAAGTCATCACAATATGGCTAATGCTAATCCATCACTAGTCTCCAGTGTCTGATTGTCTTTTCTCTGGTCCTGATTGTCTCAGCGTTTGATAGAGATAGTCTCCAGCACTGTGCCAGTCCACGCTAGCGCCCCATGTCTTGTTATAATGCGTTCCATGCACAATGTAGTGACGTCGGGAAGTTGTTGTTGGTGCAAAAGATAGTCTTTTGTTTTACTGGACTGGAGGAAAGTGGTCGAGTGTTGGGTTGTGCTCATCAAAATACAAAATGCACAGCGATTGAGGTCAGAACAACTGTTTGAACTTACTTCTGTAAATGCAGTCAGCACATGGCTCCTGTGTGTCACGTCATCACATGAGGACACTTTTGTTAATATATACAAGGTCTCTCATCTCTGATAGTTGATAGTTTTGGCCAACAGGCGCTTTCATATCAACACCAAATAATCTTTGGTAATGTACTTTTTGGCCAATGTTGATTGTCATTTGCTTTTCCTTTTTATTCGTGGCTTTGTTGTGATTGCTAATACTGTTTTGATTGAGTATATTTTCATGATATAGCCTCAGTGAAAGCTATGGAAAACTATTTAAACATCTCACAAACCTTCAACTTGTTTTCCAGACTTCAAGATTCATATTGATCCATCCTATCTTATCAAGTCATCATGGTTGGTTGATTAAAGTAAACGGTTCTTGTGTTTTCTGTTCTGCTGTGCCATTCTCCGGTATGCTGTGATGAGAGTTGCATGCGGATAGGGCTTTTTCACAGTGGTGTTGTCATAGGACCCTCTGGCCCCGGTACACAAAAGGAGTACACACATAACGGACTAACAACCTGTGTTTGGCCTACAACTTTGCTCTGTGAAACGGGGCCTATTGGTTAGTCTGTATTGGGCTTTATTGGCACCAATACCTTCA
>OLKM01000667.1:95592-96605 GCA_900291075.1 Melanogrammus aeglefinus
GTTCATAGGCTGACGGAAATAAATGAGAGTTTGAGTCATGAGCTGTACTTGCCTGAATTTAAAGATTTCAGTAGCAAACACTAGAAATGACAAGCAACGTAGACACTAAACAATAAATAGATCTTTGAGGTTCTGCACTGAACGCCGTGTTTAACAGCAGTGTGATGAATATCAAACCGCCTACTGGAAGTAGACACCATCAGTCGCTTTTACAAAGCAAGTCCTCCATGCATACTTTCAGCATTGATTCCTGGATCCAAATAATGTCATATTTTGCATTTCAAACTAGTTTCAGCCTGCATAATTCAGGAAGGTTGAAGATAGAGAGGAGGAGAGCACCGACCGCCAGGGGAAGAGTCAGCGGGTATGGTAATGGATGCATTGACTGAGCCGTCACGTATTTCTCTTCTGATAATCCAGCAGTCTATCAGACCGGGCAACACCACACGATACCATTTTTAGATCCCTTTTTGACACATCAGACCACACTTTAAAACTTCGGAGCACATGCAAAAATATGTAGATTCAGCAATTAATGACAAGCACACTAAGTCAACTTTTTTGCAACCCGGGTAGGAAAAGTCAAAGGTCAAATAGGCTTGGTAGGTGTGAGGGTGCCATGTTCACAACGTTAACCACAGTGCTTTCAAATACCTCTCTCTCTCTCTCTCTCTCTCTCTCTCTCTGTCTCTCGCTCACTCTCTCTCTCCCACTCACCTAGAACCAGGTAAGTCGTGAAAGATTCTCTGTTTTCGTTCCTCTTCTTGTTTCTTTGCTTCTCTTCCGGATTCCTTCTCTCCTCCCAGCCTCCAACTCTTCTTTTTTCTTCTCCTTCTTGCTTCCTACTTCACTGTCTCTTCATCCCACCTCCCTGACCTCGCTATTGTTGACTGTGTCTGTGCGAGAGAGCAAACACTGAGCGTGTGCGTGCCGAGAGAGCGCGAGAGAAGGAGAGAGAGAGAGAGAGAGAGAGAGAGAGAGAGAGAGAGAGAGAGAAGAGAGAAGCAAGTCAG